>UCOJ01000560.1:0-86941 GCA_900474305.1 Cecidostiba fungosa
CACACACACACACACACACACACACACACATACACACTCTTTGTCCGCGTTTTTATACTCCTCACCGCTATTTTCACATTTGTTTTTCGAGAAAAGACCATTTTTTTTAATCGAGATTTTTCAAACTAGAGACGTGTAAACGCAGGTTTTAAAAGAGGGAGAAAGGGGGGAACGTATGTTTATTGATTTTGCCGCGACTGCACGCAACGCCGCGCTAATTAAAATGCTGTTAGCGCTGAAAAGGAATAGCGCGGGCTTAATTAACATTTTCATTTTGAATGCCTAAAACGCGTTGATTTAAAAATAAACCGTCGTTAATTCTTAATTAAAGGCCAAGTGCGCGCGCGCGCAATGCAATAATCGCGATCGCGTAAATTTTCGAGAAAATAAAAGTAATTTATGGCTTATGACGAATGAGTCTTGTACTTATTTTTTATATTCTTCCCGTATAATACGCTATCTCTAAAATCGCTTTCCACGTACTGCATGTCCTTGGCTCCGTTTCCTCTTTTTTTCGGTATTGTAGTGACTCTAATTGGCGCGAGAATCTCAAAGCTATTTTCGAGGATGTCGTTAGTCAGTGGACGGAACTCGAGCTTGAATCTGTTGATCGATGAACTTTATTTTCGTGTATATACGCGCGTTACAAGGGTAAAGTTTCACTTTGCGCGACTGGATGTGGAGATTTTTTTTTCGTACAGCTTCGTTAAAAATATTCTGGGATCGAATCGGTAGTTTTTAAGCTCGTTAGAATTTTAATGGGATATCGAGTAAATTGTTGAAAAATTTTTAATTGGATTGAAACATTCGATTGAGGCTTAATCGGCTGTACATAATACGTTTGAACTTTAATTGATTGATATACAGAATTTAAACTTTTGGACATGTGTTATATTCTTAGAAAATGAAGTTTTCTCTTAAATATACCAGCGAATGATAAATTACGAACGAAGGACACATTAGAAGAAAAGAATGAAGCATTATATAAAGAAGCGATTTCAATAAAAATGTCCCGGAGAAATGGAATAACGGCAGCGGAGTAGAGAGAGAGAGTCACCTTTTAGCAATGAGTACTGGAGCCACTTCTTCCACAGCAGCAGAATTGATAACCCGATAAAACACTCTGGCAATTACCTGAATCGATTGCAATATTATCATCCCATCTCTCTTAAATCGCGGACGAAGAGAAATTGCCTTGAGATCAATTTTCCCTCGAGTCAGAGCCGCCGTAGCCTTGCGTTGTTCGAGTGCATTCTCGAAGCAAAAATGTCGAACGTCGCATGATGGATAAAATTAAATATTCCGTCGCAGCCGGGGTGTACGTATTCCTTTATTGCCTTGAGTACTTTTCGAAATGAACGAAAGTAAAAGTGCTATTGGACGTTTTAAAAACAGAATTTTAAGCCTATTGCCATAAAACAGTTTTAGACTGGCTCTTCTACCATCACCGCTTAAACTCTTAGAGAGTTTCTGGGTAGCGAATATAGGTGGCGCATAGGCGCTTTACTACTCCCCTCAACGCTATCTGCGAGCTCAGTGTATATATAGCGGTGTGTCACCTATGCCAAAACTGTCTTACGTTGGGCCTGCTTGGGCCACTCATGCTATAACTGCCAACGAATAACTTCAATTTACTTAATTTTATAATAATATTTTACGTTAATTATTTGTTTTAGCACAGTAACTGGTGTCCTATAATTTCGCCAATTGCGCTAAATTCTGTTCTCAATCTCGATGAATGATATTTCAACTTAAGAAAATAATTATTTAATTCGCAAAAACCGAAAATCAACGTCTCTAAATAACCTCACCTCTACATCTCAACTTTCATTAACTTAAGGGAGATCCGAGAACGCATCGCGTCGTCCGACTTGTCAAAGTCGACCTCCGGCGCTCGTTTACGGGCCGTTTAATCCGGCTGATGGTCCGTGGCTCGCTTCCGATTTTATGGTGTCGCGCGCGGTGAGCCTCTCCCTCCAGAATTGCATTTGAAATTGTAATTCTTCCGCGTATATGTATCGCCGCCAAGCTGTCGTTCTATATATATATACGCACACAAGCTGCTCCGAGGAGATCTGTTATACAGGCTTGTAGAAACGAGAGCAGCCAGGCGAGATTAACACGACGACGTATATATAGCAGGAATGATTACCGGCGATTCGTGTTCTATCGTATATAGAGATTCTTTTTCCGAGTGGCTGCGACAGAGAGTGCTTTTGGTTTATAGGCTGTTTTACACGGAGTCGCTTGTTTTTCATTAGCTGCTTTCGCTGAGTATCTGTATTATTTGTATTATAAATCAGTATAACGTGTATAGAGAGAAAGGAAAAATTAGTATTTATCTAAACTCGTTCGGAATAATATTTTCGTAAATCTTCCGTCCGGTAAAATCCTCGAGCCGCTACTGCTGTGTGTATCGTTACAAATTGCGTCGTTATTCCTCGGTTGCTGCTTCAGACTATACACGCCGAGAGAAAGTGTTCAAGTATTCCATGCCGCACATCCTTACATTATGCATTCGCTCGCGCGTTTACATGCAGATTTTCCCTGCGGCAGCTCTCCTCCCCCTTATACCTCGACGTCAGGGGTACAAGCTCACGCGCACGTGTGTTTGCGTTACATTGCCAGGGAGTGAACAGACTGTGCAGTGGTATTTTATCGTCGAGTATATAAAGCGATCGTTGTTTATTGGACATTGCGAGCTTTTGAATAAATTCTATTTTTGCTTAAGGGGCTGTACAGTTTCTTCAGTTATCGGCGGAACTGTTTTACCGACAGAACGATATGAGTTATTAAATTAAACTCTCTATAGTTATAGCCAATGATATCGGCAAGTGATTTTATGTTTGGTCGGTAAAATTCAAATCCTATACAATTTCTACAACATATATACCCAAACCGTCAGCTATATAGACCTCGCAGTGAAGCACAGACGATAATTCGCAGCGGTAATTCTATCGGTAATTCCATTGACCATCCCGCAAGACCGATAATGGCGAGGTTCAGGCGGTGTTCGCGCGAAATTACCACGACAAAGCTCGCGCACACGCACATGTAGGCGCCGCCACGAGTCACGCCTATTATTCGACTCGGCAATTCTCGATCTAGCCAACGCCGGGAACGCGAGCTATTTCACAGGCTGCATGTGAGCGATGCGCTTGGATTATTTTGGAGCTTGTGTCTCGGATTTTGATTAATTTAGAAATAGCTCTCGCGCTCTGATATCTGCTAATGAAAAATAGTTGGCGTGACTTTGACTCTACGTTATTCCGGTGTCGATAAATGAATATATAGGAGTTTTGCAACGGTGTTTCGATTTATTCTATAGCGAAAGTGCGGGAGAGAGAGTAGCGCGCAAGCTGTAAAGATACTTTTTAAAGCTGTTATATATAGTTGTTGCGGAAGGAAAAAAAACTTTTATTTCAGTCGTTAAGTAGTGTGCAGGCATACTATGAACCCGCGCGCGCGTCTATATAAGCACTTGGAGTATATAGCTTTTTGTGGTAAAAAGTAGTTTACGAGTATAATAAAGCCGCGGCTACTTAACAGTAGTTTGAAAAATTTAAGAAACTCCTGGCTGGGTTATTGTTATTTTATCTTATCACTTGCAAGCATTATAATTCACATGAATTTCGGGTTACAGATATACACGTGATGAGCACGCAAAATTCGCCCACATACGCGACTTTTGCGCGTCGATATAATGGTGGGGGATTATTATTCAGCGCGTAAGCGAAAATTAGCTGGGCCCACGTGCATCATAAACACGCCTTTATTAAGCGACTTTGTGCTGCAGTTTGTGTATAGAGACACGAAATGAAAATAATCTTGTATTTTGTACAATTGACCCTGCGATTGTTTGCCTTTTCGAGAGAGCTGTCCTATTATCTCGAGGCGCATTTAATGCTGCTAAATTAAGTTTGAATGCATATTATGCTCGTATGTGTACACCCACGTTGAATAGTTAATGAAGCGCATGATTATTAGCGGAATCGTTTGCGTAGTTGGGTTATATCAAATAAATATAATATCGAAATTCCTCGCCTGACCTACAATAAGCTCTTGCATAATTTGCAATCTGGCTTTTTCATAAAATATCAAAGTTTGCATTAAAGCATATAATTTTATAATACACGGTGTGTATATGTACAGAAACCCACAAGTGCGAAAATGAGAAGCAGCTTCCAAGGACGCGATTAATGGAGCACCATCTCTCTCTCTCTTCGATAGAATCTCTCTCATTCTAATCCGACGACACGATCGTCACATCCGCGCCGGTTTTCGGATATCCCGAGTGGAATATCAATCAGTCGGAGCCTTTTAACCGGCGTCTTTGCATTTATATTGCTTCACGTGACTATAGCTGTCTGTGTGTGTCTGTCTTTCCACTAGTTCCATCTACTCTCCTCTTCTTTTTTGAATTTAATTCCATCGAGATCCGAGAACTCTTATCTCTCCGAGTGGATTTTATAGACAGATGTTTTTCCAGTCAATATAATGACTTTTGCAAAAACAAACAAAAAAGAACAACGTCATTTTTCAAAACCCCATAATACAAGCATGAAATACAGCTATTTTATTCACGCAATCTTGCGCACACCACCGGGAATGTCTCGCCTTCGACTTCTTTCACATATATATATAATACGTCCACACGAGTCAATACCACATCCTTCGTGGAAAAGTTTCGTCCCATACGTGTATCTCTCGCCCCGTCTGACTGTAGCCCGAGCTTTTCTACTGCAGCGAACTTTTGCCTGACTTGGCGCTTCTGGATAATCCCAGCAGCAGCCGCAGGCGAATAAAAGGAATTTATGAAATCGAGTATGAATATGAAGCGCAGTATAGCGGCTGATTTAACCGTTCTTCGGACTTGCAGTGTGTGTGTGATAAGGTATATACGCGAGATATATTGCGTATATACATGGATTATCGGGATTTTCTTCTTTTGTATATATGAAAATAACGCGCGTGTATTTTGCATTTACATTGCAATGCGAGTGCTAGAAATGGATTTCGCCATATGAAATTGTTTATTCCAACGGCGACGCAAGCGTCGATCATACCGAGCTTTTTTTCAAAAGCTCGGAACGGTCCAGTTAGCGCGAGGTAATGCATCAGTTGTGTAAAACGCGGCTTGTCGAAACTTTTATCCCGGCGTTGAATCGCTGAAAAACGAACGAATCCCTGTGTTTTGCACATTGTTCGGGGTATCGGATGTGGCGTGTGCTTTTTTTTGTTAACGAAGGAGGATTGTTACTCGGTGTATTGTTACGATGGCGGGCATTATCTTGTTTACGCGATGGTTTTCGATGGTATCTGTATTACAGGGATGTTTTGACTGATTTTATGTCAACTCTATAGGTGAAAATAAAAAACTATATAATCGTTTATAACTTATAAAATCATACTGCAATTTTAACTTTACAGCCTGGCGTTCAAAATTTATATATACTTCTTCTCAGGGTCGAGCTTGCATTAGGCTTCATAAAAGCCTGTAATTTTATATATCCCAGTATCGCGCACTTGCCAACAACGGAATGAAAACTTGCCGCTCTCGAGCTATTAAAGAGCATAAAGCCGCGCGTCCACAATTACGACGTCGTAATGGTTACCCTACCGCCTAAATATCTTACAGTGTAACACACTTAACTCCTTTTTACTCTTTCTCACACTTTCTTCAGAGAAGTCGAGTCCATCGGCTGCTGCTGCTGCACGTGACCGAACTTTTTTATTGCGCATAAACTTCCCATTGGCCTCATACATAAATCATGTTCTTATCGTAGTGGTTCTCTCTCACTCTCTATATTGCCATAGAGAAGAGTAATGACGGTGTGTATGCGATGATTATTCCGTTAAAAAATAACGTAATAAATAATAAGCTGTGTGTGGCTATATAAAAAACAAAGGGCACAATATTTTTCTTCTCCTCTTACACAGCACTCAAAGCTCAACTTTTTTTTCGTAGCTTCCATTATCCCTCCTTCATACACACATACGTAGTAGGTATACACACCACAAACCAGCGGTCGAACGTAAATTGGTCCAGCAGGAGATCGCCGCCGGGTTATCGCGCGCAAACTTTGACGAGAGCGGCTTTTCGAAGCCCGAAACAAATTAATCACCGCTCGGAAGCTCCGTCGTTTTTTTATTTTCAAGCCTCGCGGGAAACTGTGAATGCCGGCGTCGGAAAAACCTAACGGATACACTCGAGGATGTGAAAAGAGGCTGTATGTGGGCCAGAGCTTTGATGCAATATTCGAAATTTTTTTTTTGGAAGCTTGTTTTTTTCCGAACGTATGAAAAAAGTTTCTAATTATACCCTCTCGAAATAAAACTCACTTTTCACATCGATCATCCGGAATATATAACTCGACACTATCGTTCACGTCCTCCGCGCTTTTTCCGCTTCTCCAAACGTGTATCAGTCGAGGCTCGTCTATATGACAAATTACACACTTTGAAGCTCCAATCAACGAATTTTTCATATACACAACCTACTTCACGATTGATAGCTGTCGATATTTCCCCAATTAAGTATACCCAAAACTGTTCTTTATTAACCAAAAAGGAAGAAGAAGAAACACAAATTTCTTTATCCAACAAAAGAGCCTTTCCATTGTCCAAGGATTAACGGTGCGGCTGCTTTTGTTCCGGAAGGATCCCAACCAGTGAAATCGACGAGGAACGGCCTCGGCTTCCACTCGAACGGATTTTTAAGGCAGCCGCGATAAGCGAGAAATGAGACGGACTACCGCGCGCTATATATACTACTCCGCCGGATATCGATACCAGAGACCTACCGGCCATTCGTTATAACGCCGCCGTTGCTGCTTTGGAAAACAAGCAGTTTTATATTGTTGATTCTTTTGAATTGAAAGTATAAAACGTAAGATAATTTATCTTAAATCGTTGCATCAATACACAGAGTCTTGTCCAGTGGCCTGATTTTCACGTCTCACCAAGACGCTCCTTTTAAACGAAGTAATGATAAGCGCTAACAAGAGGCAGAAGTCTACTTTGCCAACAATTATACTGCAAGAATTAAGTGGAGTTTCTGTTCTTTTGCACGCGGAGCTTGAAATTCGATTGTTTCGATGTTGCAGACTGGCAATTTTATAACAAGTTTCAATGAAATATATACACACCTGGTGGGAATTATTGTTGGCGCAGGACTTGTGAAATTCAACAAAGCGTCATTTCTCAAACTGCGCGCGGGCTTGAAGAAATTTCAAATTAATAGCCGCGAGCTTGCGCGCAGCCACTTTCATTACAGTGATAGTCGTTGAGAGAAAAATGGCTGGGCGCGTACGCCCTTCCAGCCAAGTGAAAATTTCACTCCAGAGCACAAGCCGCTCATATTTTTCAGTCGGAAACATTAACAGCATAGTCATACTCGATCCGACAGTTTTCTACTCGGCGCGCGCGCATATCGCGGTGCACACGACAGCACAGTAATAGAAATCGGGCTAAATTGAACGCGAAAAAATCGAGCTGCCTGAACAAAAAAAAAATGACAAAGTAATCCCGAACGTTTCTTCCGTTACGATGGATCTATACTTTTGTTGTTCAAAACAAAAACAGTTTTGAAAACAAATAACTGATTTTGAATTACGCGCGCGGTGGTGTATATATAACACACGGAACAATGGTCGCGATCACGTCACTCATCGCAAACTCCGAGTAGGTTTCGATAACAGAGAAATCCGCACATAGAGAGAGAGAGAGAGTAGTAGTCCACTTCTGACAATGAGTGTCTCGTTTGACGCTTCGAGCCGGACGTCCTGAACTGGATACTCGCGCCCGCGTTTCCGAGGATGACGTGTGCATACACTTGAAATTTCGCTGAAAACAGTTTGAAATAAAAGCTCTTACGCTCTATCATCGTAGTATTATTATTATATTATTCTCGCAATAGTTTCCAAACGCAAAAACCGTATCTATAGTAGTCTCCCATCTTTTATTCATCGGAACAAAAATCCGAATTGATAATCCAGAATTATACAATTTTTCAGAGGCTCTAACGATCGTCGTTCCAAATAAAAATCTCGTCACTACTGCGACGAGGAACAAAAAAAAGAAGCGTCCGGCCAATCGGAATCCCTAAAAAGCTCGAACGAATTAATTCAGCGAGCTTTTTTGCTATAGGGGGGTGTAGAGAGAAGAAAAAAAAGGCACAGCGATTTTTCCCGGTGCAAATGAGCGTTTCGTGTCAAACTGCGACTGCAGGACGGAATTGCGTTCATAGCGTTCGGGACACGCGGCGAGCTTTTATTTTTTAGTCGCAGTAGCGCGCGCGATATTGTGTTTAGTCAGCGGCTGGAGCTTTATAGGCTGAATCTTCGGGAATTTTAAGGGCATCGTGAACCGTATAGATGTAAAATAAAACAAAAGCACGAGAAGTGCATATAGTGAATATATAAAAGGAGGAAAAAAAAATAACGTGTCGACGAACCCGCAAAGTATCCCCCGATACACATGCGTATATATACATATAGCACGAAACCCATAAAATGCCAGCACCTCAAGAGAGACGCCGTTGTCGTCTCGCTATACACCAGAAGCGACGATCGACACGATATTCAGCTTAACTCTCTATTTTTTTTTCCTCACACGCATATAAACAGCCGCTTTAGCCTCCACGTACACACTTGTATTTTTATCCGCGAGACCGGCTCGTTTCTCATCATCAACGTCAAGAGAATTGAAGCTTTTACGATGGTATAGCGCGAGAGAGGAAGGCTTTTTAATTTATCAATGCTGCTGCGAGGAAAAATCGCATTGCCGCTGGTGTGCTTTAGTTTAATTATGAGCTGCGCACCGAGAGTATATATAGCTCTCGGTTCGGCAAACTGGTTTAATGAATTTTCACAGTCTCTCTCTCTATATATATATATATATATGACGCTGTAGGTATATAACGGCAATAATGGCAGAGTCGCGAGCTTTTTAATTGCGCTGAGAATTCTTTGAGAGCTGCTGCGACGACGTGACGCTTGGGAGACATTTTTTAGATTTTGTTTATTTTGTTTAAAACTACGGGGTGATGTGTAGAATACAAGTGATCGAGAAATAGAAAATATACGTTTCAATAAGATCAGACTCCGAGCAATAACACGAGAAACAAAGGTATAAAAGAGAAACGATCGGGTGTGTACAGTGTGTATATGTCCTCTCGAAACGAGGACTAATGTTATTCAATCCCCCCTGCGACTAAACGGGCAAACTCTCCCATCGGACTCGGGGCTGTGCAACTGTGCACATAATGTATAGTCTATATAACGGTATAAAGTTCGTTCGAGCGAGTGTGAATCAGTGCGACGTTCAAGGTCGTGAGTATAAGCGAGAGAGCTGCGATAAAGGGGATTTCGCTTCGACGAGGTTTCTTCCTCTCTGATGCTTTTTATTTAAAATTAGACAGAGACTTTGTGATTTAAGTATACGTTTGGTCAGACGCTGAGATATATTGAGTAATATCGAGAAGGTATATAATAATACATAATATAGATGAGCAGTTATTTTCACTGAAAGGCAAAACAAAGTAGTCGCTGAGACTTTAAGACCTGCGCCGGGGTATAGCAAATTAAATTAACTTGTCACATTGAATTTCCTGGCTCTTAACGTCTTGAGCTCGATTTTTCACAAAGTATTAAGTCCGCTCTAGCAAGTTAAGATAACCTTATTAATTTCAGACTCTTATCAGCTATAAATTCTTATACAGACAGCAGACATTTATCATTAGCACTGCATCGACATTTCAAGCCTTTAAAACTAAAATTCGAATGATCAACTATAGAAAAGTCAGTACAGCATCAAACCCCAAGCGCGAGTGAGTCGTCAAAGCTCTTTAAAAGCTCGAGGGCGATATGCATATAACGACTGTCCCGAAAATGAGATACGAATCGCGGTCATCATCGCGGCGCGACTCGCTCTCTCGTCGTCGTCCCCAATGAGTTTGCACTTTGAATATACGCGCGTCACACTCGATCCCCCCATTAATCATATCCATTTCGCGGACGGCCTTACTTTACGCTGTGACTCTCGTCCCCTCGAGAGAACGGTAGGTATACCTATATAGCACTGTACTACTCTGTGTGATTTTGACGGTTACTCTCTATTGTATTATATAGTACATATATATGTACCAAACTACATTCTATATCTTTGATGACAATTAGACGCTGAAAAATTCACGCAGATCCACAAAAGCTCCGCAAGCTCGGATGTTAATGAATAATCAATAACCCGGTGTGCTGTCAAAGGGCATGATTAACGCGCTCGAAAATTATGAGCTGAGCTACTATATATACTCTCCCCGGGACAACACAGCGGTGGCGACGCGTCTGCGTGTAGAAGAAACCCTATTTAATGCTCTTAGCATGTAACTGTGCTGTAATCTCTGGGTTGTATAGAGAAGACCTACCGTAGCGCGTAAATTCGCTACTTCTTTGAACTTCGATGCTAAGTTGGCTGAAAGATCGCGTTTGTTGTTTGAATAACAAAATTCACTTAAAAAAAAAACAAAAACGATTTATATACGTATAAACTTTATATAATTGAAAATATACTTTCTCATTAAAATTCCGCTAACGCGAGCAACCTCGAAATAGAAAAAAAAGAGTCAACTGCACACTCCAGGACTCGGCGACCGAGAGATTCGTCGGCAGAAGAAAAGGCCGAATTCCCCCGCGAAGGTTAAAAAGTAAAGCTCGACCGGATATTACGGCGGATAAAAATCAAATTAGCCTTATGCGCGACGCTGACCCGAAAAAGTCAAGCGCGAAAGCACAAGGATATTATATAGCTATAGAGGAAGAATTTTTTTTTTTTGCCAGGAGAGATGTTATATGCGCGCGGACGAGAGGACGTGTGCATTACACGGCTGAGATTGCAATTTCGCGCGACCTTTCTCTCAGCCTCCCTGCTACGACCCCCTCGACACTGGAGCTCTTTTTGCAAGAGCGTTTATTAGCATTCGTTCCGAGATATACCTGGTCGAAATTTCGCGATGTATAATGTGAGCTAGAGATAGACGGCGATATTTTAGCCGAGCGATGCACTATTTTTAAGAGGGTGTTAAAGTTCTTTTTGGTTACAAAAACGAACCCAATTTAAAGCTTGCATACCAAGCTTTTGAGCTTTACACACAATGTAATTTTTACTCTAATAGCGAATAAAATTTTTTAAATTGTAAAGTAATCGTTACGTAAACATTCCTTAAAATTACCATTACGCCACGAAGAAACAAAGCGAAAATAATTTGCACTTTCCATACCGAGAGGGAGTTCTCCCTCACAAAAGACGAGAGTCAGTGGTAGCAGTTACGTTTTAAATACACACGCAACTATATATAGCGCCTCGCGCGCGCGAACTTAGAATTTAGATATTGTCATGGTAATTGCCGCAGGTGCTTTCGCAACTTTGGAGATAAGCATGTATAACTGTCGCCGGTTATGCGTAACTTTACAATGAGCCGGGAAATTATTGCCGTCCCAAGATACAGAATGCAAGAGAACTTGCGACACGTGCGCAAGTGTTATTCAGCCTCGGTGCAGTTGAACAAACGTGTTATATACCACTGTGGCTTATCAAGTGTATTATACTGTTAACGATTACTATTGTTGTGTGTTTTTAAGATATACAATTATATATCCGACATTCGATGCTTGATTATATAATATCAATTATATAATTCAAAATTGAATAACGCAAATAGTCGTCGGCTCGATATAACCCGGATTTGAGAATCTCCTGAAGGTATATATACTATACCGTAACTTTTAATGGGACCATATAGAAAATTCAGGATCTCGTCACTAATTCTCTCCACGAGGTCGAAAGTTCCTACCGACGAGGCTGTTACACAAGCGAGAGCGCAAACTGCGAATCGATGTCGCGACTATGACTATGACTCCATTCCGTCGAGCTTTGTTGATCTTGGTCAACGACGCGAGAACCGAATTTTCATCTTTATGGTTACGGTTTCAATGTGCTTTTTATACGTTTTATTTTCTAGGAAAGTCAGAATTTTAAAAACAAACAACAAATGCATTATGTCGAGCGAAATATAAGGAGAAAAAGCTTTTAAAGCTGCGTCTTGCGCTTCATTCGATCTGAAGGACTGCTAATTCAATGCCGAGAGTAATTAAATTTCTGTTTTTCCTCTTTCTCTGGATACGGATCCTCGAGGAAGAAAGCGTTTCTTGTACCTTTTGAAAACGATTTCCATGATACTTCATTTTACTTCTTAAACCGCCTTTATGTTTACTTAGCTAACAAGATATATTATTAAATGTTATTAACGAATTCTTTCATTTCTGTTTCAGGTGAGTGTCGAATCCCAGAAAACAAGCATTCAAGGGTGTTTCTATACAAAGTAAGCTGTAAGATAATAATCTAACCGATTATCACTAAAATTCTTCACGAATCTCTCAAAAAAACAATCCCACTCACGTCCCCTCCAAAATCCTCTCAGCTTCATCATCCCCCCTAACTCTACAATCTTCTTCGTTTCCAACCGTACTACACGTCTGTGCATCGTATTATACCAGTATAGTACCCTCTCGACTTGATTTATTCTAGCTCACGTGAGCCAAAATCCAGCGCATAAAAACTCCGGCACGGTCAGTCGCTGAAAAATACGATTCTAATCCTACTCGAGATTTTTTCCAAGCTCACGATTAGAGTATAATAGTGAGCGAAATATGACGATCGTGGTATACATAATAATTCAATAAGCAGAGTATTATATCATCAAGCAACTTTTTTCTCTTAAATAGAAATAATCAAGCTCGCAGTGCTCGCAAGCTCTAGAAAGCTTGAAAAAAGACTAGGTATATAAATAATTCCTCCGCACCACCCACGATCGCATTCGCTATATATCCTCGTACATATGCGTTAAAAAAGCTCTGCCAAGAAGAATAGAAAGAGAGAAGGGAGGAGAGGGAAGTCAGCGCGCGACTCGAGAGAATGAAGTTTTGAATAGTCGACCCATATCGCAGTCGCTCTATTGTCCAAGAGTCAAGCATCCGGCCGTTATATTGTCGTGATATGCCTCGTGTGTGTGTATATATATACGTCTATATATATTCCATACATCCACGCATTCCAGGTCGAGCTGACCAGGCAGCAGATGATGACTCGTTAAGAGTAATTCCACGGACGACGTCTCTCTGCAGCGAAGACGATAATGCGGAAACTACTCGTCGTTATATAATACGAGGAGTTGGAGCTTTTTTTAATACATCGTTCTTTTAGGGATTTAAAATTCAATCCGACGACGAGGCTGATTTAATGAATACACGATTTATCCAGAGCACCCAAGTACAGGGCTAAATGCCAGATACTTTACGACACTCGTATGCTAAGTAGCGCGCTGTTTCATCGCTTATAAATTTCGAAAAGAGCGCGGGACCCGCCACCTACGCGATATTTACGATAGTTTCTGAATAGCGCTCTTGAATATTTATAACTTCGAGCTTTATGTTAGGTAATTTTTTTGCGATACTTTATATTACGACGAGAGCTTGGCAGTGTATAATGAATCGTCGCGAGATATATATCCCTTTTATAAATCCCGAGCTAATCAGGCCAATAATTTCGAAACTACAATCAGCCCCCGATAAACCCGGCTAAACACCCTCTTCGTTTAAAAGGCCGCGAGCTTTTATCGGGAATCTCCGGGAGAGAGAGAGAGGAGAGAAAAAAAGGAACCGGAGCAAAAGGAAATCCAACTTTCGATGCCTTTTTGCCCAAATAAATTCGAAGGCATTACATTCCGGGGGAGGAGAGCTCGTAGTAAGCCTCTGCGGAGCATCCGCATAGCACGGACTTTTCCGCGTCGAGGGGAAACTGGGACGACGAGCTTGCAAGCTCGAACTTTTCGGCCTCCTCCTCCTCCTCCTTCTTCTACTTCTTCTTTTCTCCTTTTTCGGCCAGTAGCTCTCTCTCTCTCTCTTTCACTTTTTCGTCGTGTGCTTTTGCAGCTGCTGCTGCTGCAGCTTGTTTTAGCATTTAGTTTTCCGCGCTGGCTTTCATGAGTTTGCTTGATCTTTCTCGTGAGCTTTGAGAGTGAGAGAGTGAGAGCTTGACTTGCTACCATTTTCTTATTGACTGAGGTCAGTTGTCAATAGGTCGTGTTTAAGAGTCTCGTCAGAATTTCATATTTCTCGAATTTGACGTTTCTCTTTTTTGTGAAACTATAGTCACACCTTATTCTTACTATCATTTTTTTCAATTTTGAAAATGCAGAATCTTACAACATCGTTTGACCCGATTCTTTACAGTTAAGATATGTAGAATCATCTTTGAAATTTCTCATATCTCTCCCGGACTTTTTCTAAAAAGAAAAAACACCATACATCCTTCTCTCACCGCCAAAAAACATCTCTCCTTTCTTCCAATTCATATCGCCTCGCGCTATCCGGTCAGCCAACGGAGCTTTTCCTTTTCTCCCGAGCCACCTACTGCGGTTCTCCGCTGCACTCAGCCGAAAGGGTTGTAAAAGGAGGATAGATAAAGGCCGTGAAAGAAAAAGGCGCCCTGGCATCGAGCCCAAATCTTACGCCACGAAAGGAACAGCGCCATCGAAGAAATGAAGTACAGCCAGGTTTTTCCGAAATTTATATATCTAGGTACATACCACAGCCGCAAACTTTTCGTCAGCACGGTTTTAAATATAATAATCTCGGCTTTGAAATCAAAGAATAAATAGCCAAAGTAGAATTAGCAAAGCCAAAATAGTCGTAAAACAGAGGGGAAATCCTGGAAAAGCATATCACACATGCGTGCGCGAGGTATTATAATGGAAAAAGCCTAATCCGACGCTGCGGACTTCCTCGATCATCGGTCTCTCTGTGGCTTTGAAATTAAGCCGGATTAAAATGACCACCGCCTCCAATTCGTTTTGGTATTAAGTCGCAGAGGCGCAGAGCTATACTATACTGCAGAGAGAGTTTAGAGGAAGGAAGCATTCCTCGACGACCTTAATCCGACTTAGAGGTGGATACGGGAACTATGATATTTCATTCGCGCCCCTAGTGGTATCCTTTTTCCTGGGGCACAGTAGACGAGATGTAAGTTGCCGAAAATTTGTGCTGATTTTTTTTTTATTTTAATTTGAGTGCAGACAGAGAGGTTAGCATCGAAAATTCGAGGCCATTAATTGGCATGGACAGTCCGAATTGGGGAAATCCTCGGGAGTAGCATTAATCGCATTGTTCGAACCGCATAATAGTCGCCGGAATTGCTTTGCTCTCGGTCTGTTCGCTCGAAATTGCCAAAATCGGCTCTTACTGTGTATACCATATACGAGAGACTCGAGAAATGCTACAAGCTGCTTCTGCTGGAAACCAAGACGGAGATAGATGTAATTATGTATTGATTTATCGGCTGCTACGTATAGCTGTAAATTCGATGAAGTTATATCTAACAATATTTCTAGAAAACATTCAAAGCTTCAATTTAATTAACACACAAATAGTCCAGCACACCTGTATATTCTCGGGTCACAGAGCTTCTACACATCGATATATAACCCTCGTATCTCTTTGTCGATTCATCCGCGTGAGATACTCGGATCATCCCACACAGCAGCAGCACCAGCAGCTCTGTATGTAACGTCTTTCGCTATCGACTACTGGCGTGTGCGCGATCTTGACGCAAGGTCGAGTACAAAGAGAGTGTAGCGCAAAGCTCGACGAGTGAGCTTTCAGACTCTCAAGTGCAGAGTCTTGAGTGAGGAGGGATTGTTATAATATATAACGACGCGTCGTGTGAGATAGGGTTGATGCCTGATATTACAGTGATGTAATATACTCGTGATGATGTATTTTTAGTTATACTTAATTAAAGACAATTTGTTGGAATTTATCCGTTTTCCGCTCACTCTATATATAGTACACTTGCGGTCTGGATTTCCAGTCGACTGCTTCTCCTATATTGGACTTAGTCTTAAGGAAGTTCACTTGAGCATGATAAACATGTAACGAAGGATCGACTCTTTGATAATAGTCTCGCCTATATCTCGATTCGAGGGAAAGAAAAAAAACAATTCAATGTATATACGACTCTATCCACGCCATAAAGGAAGAAATTAAAAAGCTCGCAAAATTGCTTTTCCCGAAGAAGAAGAAGAAGAAGAAGAAGAAAAAGAAGAAGGAAAGCACAATGGAAGCATATTGTCGACGGCAACGACGACACGTGACAGAAGCCCTTAGTACTAAATGAAACGGAGTAACGACGCCAACTATGGCCGTTCATAGCGCGGCTAAACTCTAATAATCCCTGCGCGCCGATGCAATTTAGCTCGGAAGAGAGAGAGAGAGAGAGAGAGAACGCCTTGCCTCAACAACTACGTAGCCAGAATTCCAAGTTAGTCCGCCGACTCTGTGGGATAGCGTTGGGGGAGTAGTACTACTACCTCGTAAACCACTTTCGAACGACCTTACAGCGGTTATTTCAATTTAATCTGTATATAGGCTGTACCGTCGAAAGTATCGATGAAAGCTCGTTATTATTATTATTATTATTATTACTGAATTGGATAACAATTATATTTGGATAGGATCGTGCTTATCGTTGCACGAAATTGAAGTTTACGGGTAAAATCTGTAATAATGATCTTGTCGAATTTCCAAATTATTATGAGGCCACTGAACTGCACTTGAAGTTAATGCAAGTCTGCGTGTAAGTACAGAACAGCTGTTGGTTGTAACTTTACAACGTCGTTACAGTCCGCAGCATCTGGCGGTGATTCAGTGTAGACTGAAGTTCTACTACGACATATTATATTACTACCAAACCAATGGCTAAACACTATTCGTCAAGCTCTAAAATTTCAAAAAACCCCTACAAGTGCAAACTGTCACGTATTATTATACTTTTGGAATTGTGCCATCGTCGCCATCAGTTCTATCAGTACATGTAAGAGGAAACAAAATATATATATATACACAGAAACTCGCAGCGCAGTATCTTCTCGTCACTTCCGTTGATGGCATCACGATTATACTTAAGTTCGAAAAGTCAGGAGTTAGCGCTTCGTCTTTTCTCCGCAGGAGTTTCAGCCAATTAAGACTACTCGGCGAAGAAAGCAGCGAGCTGCAAATGTATACGAAATTCGCGGTACTGAGTTACTCCCGCTAGTATTATATATATAATTGCAATTATATACCAAGGGAGAGTTGATACTTATTATATGCCTATGAAAAGTTATGGCTCTTTGTACTTGGGTGTTTTGTGTAATACGACTTCTATAATACGAAGAAACTTTTATTAAAATTATTAACGACCTTCCGAATCACGATCTCGAATAAAAGCCATTTCCAAACTCGCTATCTCCGCGACAGCTTCGCTGCAAGCAGCAACAGCAGCAGCAGCAACAAAAAGCATTTACGTGTGCTGGGAGGCAAACTGCGAGACGCAGCTCGTAAGGCTGGGTTAATTGTATAAATTTACAATGAATTAGCGCCTCTCTAAACTGCACTTTACCGTCTCGACTCCTATACATACACACACATGCATGTATACGCGTTCTCCGTGAAATGAAGGTCTTCGAAAACGCTTACGTTCTCTCTCTCTCTCTCGCGAGCTTTTAATCTGAAAACTCGCGCGCTTATGAGCAATTCCGGGAAAGGGTTAAATGGATTATTTTACAACGCTTAGTGCTGACGATATAGGTTTATATACATTACAGGCCGTGCGCGATTAAGCCCGAAATTGTGTCAATCGATTTCCAAGCAGCAGCTTCCGTTGCAAATTCGAAAACGACGCTATAACGAGCTTTTAATTTTTCTAACAATATTATACAGTCCGGCATTAAAATTCACCAGGGTATGACGAAGCTAACAATCAATCTTTTCTATACCCTTTATTAGTTCCCTTTCGCTCGGCTTCTCGCTTTCACGAGAGGAGAATTCATAATGCGTCGATATTCCAGTTCGAGAGAGAGAGAGAGAGCGGTATATAGCCGAATTAATTACTTTATGAATTATTGAACGGAAGTGCTAGTCGTTGTGTGAGAGAATATGAAAAAATTTATCGTCACGCCATCGGAAATTTTCAATAATTTCATCTTTCAGTATATAGAACAGGTTTTTTAAAAATTTTAATAATTATCTCCGGCATCGCAACGACATCAATGAAGCAATTTGTAAACAACGACGAGCTACTGCTGGATGTTTAATTATATACATATATAAAGCCATCGTCGACATCGTCGTCGGAGCTTTAATGTACATTCAACTAGCGCAGAGCCGTTTCTGAATATTCATAAAGTCGCGCGCGCGCGCAATAACATCGTAATTACGGCGTGATTAAAATAACGCAAAGGCAAATAGCCGCGCGGACTTCAAAAGGCTTCTTTTTCGGAGAAATACACGAGCTTTTGTTTGTTCCAAGCAAATCGATGCGTTGGTGGATTGAAAAATTTAATTATTTCGTGATTAGATCCAGCCTGGAATTCAATTGAATCGGTGCGTGCGTTTGATTGTGGAATAGTTCGATGCTCCATCAGATTCAAATAGCTAATATAAATAGTTGGTATTTTTTATTCAAAAATAAAAAAAAATCTCGAGAAAACCACCTTCAGATGGGTTCACAACTCAGAACGGTTTATCGCTCGTCGGACAGGCGGATGTCCACCGTATAACACTATACAATAACGAATCATTCTCAGTCCACGACGCGTATAATCCTATCTATATCGTATATAAAGTCGCGGCTCAGTCCTGTGGAAAGACGATACGCGCTAGAACCTCTTGTCGACCACATTTTTTTGTTCAAAGACACTCTGCAAATGCATTTGGAATCAGAACAACCGACACTTTGAGTAACTCGATTCTGTTAAATAAAGCTCGATATATATTCAGGAGACTTGGAAAAGCCGCAAGATCGGTTTCGCTGAAATCTGAGAAGTAGGTCGTGACGCTATATAGGTACTGTCTACTAATACCGTTGTTGTCTTGATTTCTAAATTAAACGATGATGAAATACGCGTAAATTATACTATGTAACGCAAAATGATTCTTCTTATATATATACGTATTATACTTATGGAACATCATCTGGTGGCAAAAATGTTCCTCGAAGCGAAAAATTGAAAATCGCAGAATGCTCTTAGAGGCGTCTCTAAGTGAGTTCAATCGAGCTTCTTTATTTTTTTAGGCCTCGCGCGCGCGCCTCTCCATTTATCCTGCTTTCAAAGCCAGATATCGGGAGCGAAAATTGTCGAGGCGCGCTCGACTCGAATGATCGTCACGCTTGAGAGGAGTATATATTATATATACTAGAGCTAGTTGTGCGCCTGCGAGATATGGCTCTGAGTGTTTCTTATTATTTTTCCCAGATCGAGAGGAATTTTTCTCTGTATATACGTTTTGAATTAACCAATAATAGACTATCGAATAAAAAAAGCTCCATAAATCCAAATCAGCGAAATTGAAGTTTCTGCTCGAAGAGGCTATCGTTTGTGCTGCACACCTTAGCAGGAGCCCATTTTTCGACGCCTTTATCCATCCGCACACACGCGTCATACATCCCCATCCTTCGGTTATAATATCTCAGGTCGAAGTTTTCCACGCGTATAGCTTCCATAAATCTCGAAATGGCGGCGAGCTTTTCGATCGACACACGAGTATTAGGGATAAACAGCGAGACTTATTTTACAGTTGACGCGGGCTGTATTTATATGAAAAACGGGAAAGGTGATTTTTAGATTTGAA
Organism: Cecidostiba fungosa; assembly: GCA_900474305.1. Classification (NCBI taxonomy): domain Eukaryota; kingdom Metazoa; phylum Arthropoda; class Insecta; order Hymenoptera; family Pteromalidae; genus Cecidostiba; species Cecidostiba fungosa. The sequence continues at coordinate 19,722 of UCOJ01000560.1, forward strand.
TGTCGTAATTCATGTTTGATAGTTTCAATCCACGTAGTATATACAGCTGTTCGTCATAATAAAGTTATTGGTCTATAATGTAATTCGATAAAGTCGTGTCCCCGGCGGGATAAGCGGTGTATATATTCCAAAAGCCATTAATGTCAACAGAGCGTTATCGTGTCAATAGTAAGCACTTCAATATTGTTTGATTAGTCAAATTCATGCAAATTCCGGTTATCGAACACATACATAAAATTCTCATAAGTCAAAATGAAATAGCTCGTCGAAGCAGTAAAATCTGTCGACACGACAGACACTGTGATGTGTCAAACTATATATCATGAATCATTTCGCTCACCGCAGCACTACACGATTTATATCGATACAAAAATTAAAAGAAAATACTCAGGCAGAAGGTGCGGGGTATGTATGCGGCAAAAACTCGCGCGTAAAAGTCCGTACGCAAACTCCGCAGCCTTTGGGGAACATCCGCAGTGCCGTATCTGGCTGGCGGCCAAAATTCCCGGCAGCCGCCGAGAGAGAGAGAGAGAGAGAGAGGAGGTTCAATTAAGTCACGTCCTGCGCTCTCTGATGCTCCTGGGCGAATTTTAACGGCGCCGGGATACAACACATCGACGCTCTTGATGTTATTTTACGAGTGTAAGGTGATGCGCTTTTGATATATAGCGGTGTGTGCGAGCCTGCGAAATCAGCCGTAAAACAAAACAGTTTTGGACTGGCCTGCTTTATTCCCCCACTACCACTTTAACTTTCTTGCTCTATGTAGTCTCTGGCTAACGACGATAGGTGCCGCATCGGCACTTTAATGTAACCATTATCAAAATGTACGCACCGAGTGTAGATATAATGTAAAATCTATCAGTGGGTCTACTATAGGGCCGCTCATGCTATAACTACAAACTGTAACTGAGTCTGTATCAATACTGTTGTTCACCCATAACGTCTGCGAAGCAGCTGACTAATAAACTTCTTGATCGAGAAGGACGTAATTTCCGCGCAAGAATTATTTATAAAGCGATACCCGATGAAAAAACTATAAATCTTTGGACTCGCGCGTCAAGGATCTTGCGGCTATTTTCCTTTTCTTTCGATTATGTTCAACCGGAAATGTCACTTTGATTTGGTTCACACATAACGAAATTATCGAGGAACACAGCGACAATTGCGTAAACATTCTTTCACTCTATTTCGTTCTTCGCTTTTATTTATCTTCGATTATTTTCGAATGTCGAAGGGTATTTTTTCGCTCGACACAGAAAGAGAGGAAATCAAGTGCCACGTGGCCATAAATTTTCGTACGTGATAGAGCACGAAAAAGCGTTTACGTCTGGCTGGCTGCGTTTGATTTGTGGTGACGATGGAGTTGAGAGAGAGAGAGAGGGAATGTTTCGTCGTGTGTTAATAAAAATCGAAGCGATGTTTGCGGGGAAATGAGTTTTCTTCTCTCTGCGTGCGCTGATGTACTATGTTTTCTTTCTATTTCGATAGTTACTGTATACATCGTATGTGAGAGACTTTTATTATATATTATGTTGTGTTTGAATAATTTTATTAATTTTTAAGAGAAAAATTTTCGTAAACCGATAATACACGGGAATGTCGGATTCATTCCTATCGCATTTGTAAAAGTTATATAGAATCATCGATAGCTGCGGTGGTTTATTTCATTCCATTACGGTCGCAATGAAATCCCCACCGGGGGAATAACTCGAGCGAAAAAAGATAGAGAGAAATAATTCAGCGGGAAGAAAAAGAAATTCGCATTGAATCCCAAAACGAAAATCGATATCACCTTCGTTTTTTCAGCCAAAAAAAACGAACCAAAATACTTTATTAAAAAAAAAATACACACAGTAAGAAAATCCTCTTCTTTACGACGCACCTCACGACTGCTCTCTCTCTCTTTCTGGTCGTCGCTTAAGTACGTTTGATTGTAAGCCACAAGAGCAAGCGATTTAATGCTGATTTACGATGCTCGCACACTCTCAGGATATATAGTACAATGCCGAGTTCCTAGCCCTACCTCTACGTGAGTCGCCTGCCTCATGCAGCGCCAAAAGTGCTCTTTCGCCTGTGTGTATGCGTGACTTATATGTGCGCCTGATGGACTTGCTGCGTTTATATGCCTGCTCGTTTTTTTTTCTTTCCTAGATGAATTGCTTTTTTTCGGCAGACTGAGAGAGAAATGGCTTGCGTGCGTTGCTTGCTTATATAGTAATGATGACATAGGAGTGTATAAATGACGTTTTTAAAGTAAATTAAAAAGATCGATTCGATGAGAGAGGGAGCTATATATAAATCTTCCTGGAAACCGACAAAGACTGAGAGGAAGAGCAAAGATGGACCTAACTGCAATTAGTCGGACAATTGAGTTCGAACTCTCGGGGCTTCGTAAAAGGATATCGGGGAAGAAATTCCTACTGTGCGAGGTGTGTCTTCTATACGCGGGAGACAAAAGGGAATTTTCTCCGAATAAAGAAGGAAGGAACGACCAGTAAAGCGCAATTATAGAGTATTAGACGATGATGATTTTGAGGAATTTTATTTTCGCGCGGGATATTGAAAAATCCTGTTTATTTACTGGAATCAATATAAGCCGGTGTGCACACAGTGCGTCGCTCGCAATCTTGTTTCGCTCCTCTGTCCTATTTTTCAGGCTGTACATATAGAGGATTCGTCGGAATCGATTTACGAGATCGTATAAACGCGCCGGGAAAACAAGCTTTTCGGTAATAATTACGCGAGGAAGAATCGCCGGTTTCCAATAACAGAAATCCACTTTGAGAGAAAGAAGAAACCGATACGTCCACCCGTAAATCTTCGGGGCTAGCTAATATCGACATTACGCGAGAGTATACTAGCTCTACAGTAGATAGTGTATATAGCGTTTAACGACATCAAGGCTTATTGCAGTGTCTCGTATAAAGTCACACCTTTTTTTATATTTTGTGTAAAACGACTGTATGTATTATATGCAATCGGGTAAATTTTTTCGAAATTGATTTATCATACGAGAGGTCGAATATCTCGCCGGAATATAAAGAAGCGACACAGCAGCAATAGCCAGCTGCATTCCAGGACGCGACGAGGTCTTATATATAGACGGAATACCAGAGTGTATATACAGGCGGCTTTATATTGATTCATGAATATTTAAACGACTCGACGATAGCCAGCTGTGTTTCTTTTTTAATAAAAATCTATATAGTCGTATAGGCAGCCTTCCGATATCTAAAAATCTTCACCTACATTTTTCTCGCAAATATACGTATAAGCAACGGATTCCCAGAAGAAGAAGTAGAAGAAGAAGCATTGCTAGAGGCAATTGAATCGCAATTAAGGCTGAGAGAGAGAGAGAGAGTCGATCTCAATAGAGCCGCGTTACGACACGTCGTCTGGCCTCTCTATATAGCAAACTCGCGGAGACTGCTCTTAAAGTATTCCTATATAGGAAAGCAGTGGGCCGGTATGCCAATATAGCGGCTGCCTTCTGTCATTCCAATCTTCACCTTCCTCTTCCTCTTCCTCTCTTCGTCGCCGCGATGCTGTATAGACGTAATAGTCGATGCCTCTTTTATTTTCCCACACCCCTTCGATTGAAAGAGACGGCCTTATTTCTCCGGCATTTTGTACTTTCTATTTTCCATTATTCCCGAGATCGAGAGATCGTCTTTTTTTCCCAGTCGGTGTAATATGTGTACTTATATAGACGATTCCGAGGATATTATGAAAAGTACTCAATTTGCCGAGGAGAGATGAGTAATGTATTATAAACCTTTCGAAATTATATTTCGTTTTAATACGGAGACTAATGGAACTTCATCGCGTAATTGATTGGCTGCCAAGTACTTTGGCTAATTTTTGCAGATAGCCTCGGGTGTTGTCGTCTCTCAACTTACTTACAAGATTAGTCTCTCGAATAAATCGAGGTGATTTTTTTTAAATAAAATTTCACCTAGTTAATAGCTTTTGGAAATCTAATCCAATGCAGCATTTTCCCCGTACAGATATCAGTTTTCCAGACCAAACATTTTCAACGAGTGAAACAAAAAATATATCCCGAGCATTGTTATTCAACAAATCCTGGTTGCAACGCAATCCAATCCATCTAACGCTTATTTACCGAGAGTGAGTGAGAGAGACCGATAAGCCTTGGCTCACTCGAATTTGGATTTTATACAACAAACTATCTGCTCTCTTTCTCTCTTGAGATTTCGGAAGTGTCGGTTTGCTTGTAGTATATATACAGTAGCATTGCATTATTCAACGGAGGAGCCTCTGCGTATTTATCAAACAGATAGCCGCGATCTACCGCTACTACTGCCTCACAAATGCGTGCTTTGTCTTAGTCTCATAGACTTTTCTCTTATTTCGGAAGCTCTATGTACTATTCCCAGAGTTTTCCGCTTCGTTTTTCCGCAGTTTCTCTTCGTTATAGCTTGTTTCTTTTTCGAGATGAAAAAAAGACACTGGATATTATAATATATATGTGTCTTTTCGATTCGATATTGGCAACGAGCCCGGTAGGGATGTGTAAAATCTGTGTGGAGAATTGAAATTCATGCTGCCATTTTTTTTTATACTCTAGAGAGCGTTAACCTCTGTAACTGGAAAAATTGAATTACGTGTCTTGTATATAATTTGAAACGACGAGTGTCGAAGACACTTAAATATATATATATTGCGTAACTTAATTATCCTCGAGTCTTGTATTCCCTCCTGATATCGATTCTCTCTCTCATCACCCGCACTTTCAATCTGTCGTCCACGTAATCACGGCCATCTTTCTCAGGCTCGCGTCTGTGAGGAATATAAATATTTAATAAGACTCCGATGAGCCATTTCATTCGAGATCGGCGTGCGTCCGCAGCTTCTGATATTATAATAAAAATCGTTGGATATAATATAAGTAGTAGTGGTCTGGATTCGATCAGGCATAAAATAACCTCATCTGCAACGAGAGAAAAATTAAAAAGAAAAAGTACCTCGTGAGTCATCGAAACAAACACAGCCACAAGACTCCTCTTGAGACTCTCGACAATTGACGTTCCAATTAAAGGACCATCTTCAAGAGCAGCAGCAGCAGCTTCGATAAATCATGTCGCGTTTATTAAACGGCTCTCTCTCTCGAGCGCTCGTGAGACTATTCGCTCAATCGTTTGCCTTTAATTCCCCCGTCTCTCTCGTTTCTTCCTTCTCCTGTATACATCTATATATATACGGCTGTGTCGAGAGGCCTTCTAAACTCGAAGATGGAAATTCCTGGCGTATTCTAATCTCGATCGGAAGCAATTTAATTATCCCCGACGCGACTAGAATATTGTATATACGAGAAGTCGACTATATTGTATAGCAAGTATATAATACAATTCCTCGTAGAAAAATAGACCCGATAAACGTCCGTTACTCAAAGAATATTCGCTCGTAAATCTACCCCCAAAAGTCACCCCCGACATTACAATTTCTAATTCTCACCCTCTTGATGCCAACGCTGCATATATGCAACGTGCTTTTCTCTGAAAAACCACGAACATTACTCCCCGATTACATCGTGTGTGTATATATATATATATATACAGTGCTGTATGATAAACACGCTACTCTCTCGAATGACCGCAGCTCCTTAAAAGAAGAGCCATGAATACCGCAGGGGAGTGTAAATGCGTTTTAGGGGAGTTTGATGTCACCAATTCTGTTAATGCATTTGCTGCCACGAACGCGTTTAGCTCGATTGAAAAGAATTCAATGAATTGTTTATGAGTTTTATTTTTGCAATATAATAAAGGTAAATATATATATATATATAGGATGAAAATCCCAAAGCGCAGATAAACTTCTTGCGGCGCAACGCGAGATATCCGTCGTCTCGTCGTGAATCACAGCTATAAATTATATGTAAGACGAGAAATTGGGTCGGCCATTTGAATTTTTTTTTTTGAAACCACACGAGAGCTGGAGAAATAATTTTTCCGATTTATCACGATTCAATTACTCGTTATTTTCGTAGACAGGATCCGCTTACGTGTATATATACGATATCCGCTTAAGAAAAAGAAGACACGTTGTTTTTAATACTTAATTCTTTTGATAAATATATAATTATGTCCGTAGTTTGAAAATAAACCGTAGCCTGTTCTCTACAGCTTTGAACTAATTAAATGTTTTTCCTTGTTTCAGGTGAGTTTGGAAAATGGCTTTCATAATCATCGCCGTAAGTAAGTTACACACAGTATCACAATAATGAGCTCTCGCCCCCTACTCCGCTGAAAGTTTGTCCAACTGTCATAAACAAAGTGCCAACTTTTGAATTAGACGTTGTAACCCTATAAAGGAAGGCTAGTCGTACGTGTGCGTATTTTGGCAAGCGTCCATTTTTCCTCGCTTTGGAAAGTTAGACTAGCATAAATTTCAACATTTAACTATACATTAGAATTTACCGTAAAATACACAAAGATAGCCGTATAGTTTATACTTTTTACAATCGCACCCCCATAATCACAATACCTCGCGCACCTCGTGCTCGTCGCACGCGTCTCTCACTCCGATAACCAATACCCCCTCTTCAACACCTCTCTCTCTGCACTCCCCACAGCAACTCATATATATAGCACACACCTCGGGGAGGGTTGCATATACCCCTTGCGCGCGCGTATCGCTCGATCCCGCCCCCTCGCGCAGGCGCCCCTTTCTCTCGCTCGAGCAATGCAGCAGAGAGAGAGAGAGAGAACGAGAGAAGGGTAGGAGTATCTTTCTCTCTCTGGCGTCGTCGTTCTGGGGAGACGCCAGTAGCACCGAGAGCAGCTGCAGCCCCGCACGCACCTTAGAGTCGCCGCACACGAGCGAACGCCATGGACATACTGGGTATGTCCGCAACCATCCTGTCTCCTCCTATCATCATCGCTGCATCAGTAGCTCGCTAACACTAGTCGCTAACGCATCACACCACCACCACCACCACCACCACCACTAAAGCTATATATATATACTATACTGTATACAGAGGCTCGCATATATATAGATAGACGTATATCGTTAGTATATTGATAGGCGTTCGGCGAATGGATTGTTGTATCGGTAGAGTAAATAAAAGTTTTTCCAACCGGTTGACGATGAGACTAGAATTGTCGAGGGGGTTGTGCGCTTATTGGAGGATCAGCTTCCGGCGGCGCACGTGCTCGGCCGAGCGCGCGTTCGGCACTTGAAGGCGATAGAGATGAACACGATGATACTTGCTTGGAGACGAGAAAATTATTGGTAATGATCTGTGGATTTACCTTATCGCCTCTCTCTATCTATTCTTTCTATATTATATCTATTCTCTATCTCTCTTAACTATTTGGTGTTGTGTATAATACTCTCTGTTATATATCTGTGACGTTTCTTGGATGGACTCTATAAATGTTGTGTGTGCCTTTATTTTTAAGTGATATCGCTGTCGTTACTCTGTTCTGTGTGCTTATAACTCTCGTTAATTTTTGGACTCTCAATATATATATATACGTAAACGCAGTGCGCCTCTGAAACTACAAATATTCGTAAAAACGCGACCTTGTTACAAATTCTCTAACGTTATATCTCCGCAGGCTAAGAATTACGTAACGACTTTTCAAGAACATATAACACTCTCTCGCGAAATTATTATTTCACGCGCTCCCTCTCCAGTATGTCATTAAATCCGATTACGTAAGCTCCACTCGCTGTGTGTGTGTATATATACCTATATATAACGAGCCACACGAGTAATTAAAATATCGTCGCAGGCAACCTCCTCCATCAGCAGAATTGAAAGTATATAAAAAGAAAAGAGTACATGAAAATTTCGTTCTAGAGAGTCTCGATTTACGTGAAAATTGAAAGCGAATCGGCTTTTATTTATCCTAAACGGACGGAGAGGAGGTGAATAATTGATCCGAGACGTGTGATGTGTATAAGGTGTAGCGCCCCACGTTGCGTGCGCATGACTTTGAAGTCGGAGTTTCGCGGCACGCTAGAGTTTGATGTGAAAATTTTTGTTGAATTGCTAAAATAAAGTATAGTACACGATAATGTACGCGTCGATGAGACAGATGCACCGCACGTCTGATCTTATTCGACGATTACGCGACCCTATATTATACGCAAATTCGATGATGACGATTTGGCTTAATGGAATTGCTCGGGATTTTGATTCGATAAGTGTTATTCAGAAAATAACGATATTAATTAAAAAAACGTAGCAAAAGAGCACTCTGTCTCGTACCGATGGCTTTCAACGTCCATATCGCATATACATCGCGTCGAAATATAACTAAAAATTCATTTAATCCCGGATCAACTCGTAAAATACTCACACAAAATTTTCCCAACGAGTATTTATAAAGCCCTTGGAAAATCCCTGCGACTGACGTTTTATACCAACGAAAATCAAATTAAAAAAAATATCTCGCGAATTTCATTCCATACAATACACGTCGAGGTTTCACCGGCCGAATTCTTCGAGGCTAAGAGAGAGAGAGAGAGAGAATAACGATCGAAAATTCTGCTACCGTCTTGAAAATCCGAGGCATGCGCGCGTCGGAGAATTAACATCGCGCGCCAGAACTCGAGGCCGCATTGTTTCTCCCGAGACAAAGGCTAACTATATTATGTGTGCATGCTATATACACTCGGGAAAAGATGAAGACGTTGGTTTTATATTTACTTTGGATTTTTCTTGGATAAAACAGCAACTACTGAGTTATTCGGAGACGCGGTCGAGAGAGTTACGTCAGAGAGAGAGAAGAATAAATATTGTCAGGAATTTGGGTCTCGGACAGTTTTCTAATGCACAAAAGAATTGCAAGCGACACACTTTTACGAAATATATCGCTGTCTTTTAATAAAATATTCCGGGAAACGGGCTTTTTTCCAACTCAAGCGTCAAAACAGCTGGCGAATAAAAACGTCTGTCATATCACTAGTTTCGACTCTGTCTCTCTGCAGTTATACCCCTCGGGCGACTCTTCATATCTCTTTGCAAACGCGTTTCGCGATCATCCTTATACGTATATATGTACATTTGCGTTAGCTCAGACTCTCGACCCTGACACACACGTGAAAATATTTTTTTTTTTATTTTTTGAACGTTCACACATACGATATGGCATAATTTAACGCTGTAAATGAACGAATGCAATTTTTGTTTAATAATCGACGGATGGAAGATAAATAATTTATGCTGCGCATTAATTCTCTATACAGTGATTAATAATATTCATAACGTCGGTTTATTTTCGCAATGTGGCAGAGGACTCTGACATTTTCGGTGTATCATTCCTCGAATGTATATATTATATGCAACGTCACGGGCTGAAATTTTAATTGCAGTTTATACATTAATTACAAGCTGCAAAATGAATTTTGATTCCCACTCATCTCCGGGAAATTAGTTTGCGTTAACGCGGCTATATATAACATTCGAAACGGGAAACGCTGTCGTAATAATAAAGCTCACGCATAATATAGCATTTATATAAAATTAATACGAATATGTACACGATACGTTCATCAAAATTCATTTAAATCTCGAAATTGCTCGCTTGCAAAATAAGCCCTTATCGTCTCGACAAAAGGGTTTTGCTTTCGGTGCTGAAGTAGAGAGGGATATATAGAGAGAGGAAGCGCCGAAAAGTCGGATTTCCGTGTTTACTCGCGCAATCGATCGCGCCACTTTCGGCGTAAGCACTCGGATGCAGCGACGCCTGTTTTGCTTCTTCTGTTTGCTCTTTCTCTCGTTTTTTTTTCATTGTGTATATATATGTCTGAATAGATATGTGCTTTCATTTTTGTGTAGTTTTATTTAAATCTGTATACGATTTTTGTGTCGTATGCAAAAATAGGGTTTCGTATACGTATATAACGACGGCTTTAAAATATGAAATACGTCGGCAATAACGCGGCGCGTAAATAAATGAAGCCCAGAGATCGGAGCAATTTTTCGCCGTAACGATCTCGAAACTGCTGAGCAATCGTTACATATTCTTATCTCCTATATATGGGCGCGACGTTATAACGGTATCACGTTCGACAACGCAGCACTATTCGCGTGTGTCGTTATTATATATCGAGAGATATTAATGTATATGCAGCGATTCTCTGAATATTTTATCTTCATTTTTAAACTCGAATAGCTGTGGCTGGGTTATAGTATAACAACAATAGATAACTAGATATACATATATTCAAAAATTAATTTCCAAAGCAATTGACAGTTTGAAACGACGTCGTCACGCGGTTCACCACGTCTTTCGCGCTGAAACTTCTAATAAATTGCGAGTCGATCGTCGCTAGGATCTTCTGCGTAATAGTCCGGCGAACTTTGCCGCTAATTCCTGCGCGGTTGATCAGATTAGCTGTGAGATCGAAAATCGAGCTGTTCGATCTCGTATTAATATTATCTCGTTGCGGCTTTATTACACAATAAAACTTGAATTTTGAATAATCATTTTTAAATTATATAGCGAAAACGTTTGTAGTTTAAAAATAGGACGCGAAGCTGCAGACACACAAGTGCATTTAATAAAGCGCGACTCGCTGCGCGCGCGAGTAATAACGCTGAATTTAATAATGCGCTTGCGCGCCGAAATACGAGACGGACCGAATTTACGCGCGCCGCAGCGCCTTAACGATATCAAATGTGATGTTGCGAGCCTGTGTGTTTGTTATATATTATAAATTTTGTCGGGACGACGCTTTGACTTCGAGGATACATATGTTAATTTTTCAATCTAGCACTTTTTTGTAGTAAAAAATATTCGGAACTCATTCCGAGGCAATTTATGGACAAACATTGTTAGTGGATATTCTGATGAATTAGCAGAACAGCCCGCCGCCGGCAGCTTTCAGGTTATTAGTCCAGTATACACACACACACACACACACACACGTCGGCACATATTCGCTGCCACTATATAACCGCAAAATTTATACACGAGTGTAATGCAAATTCCACTGTTGTTATAAATCTCTTCTCACTTTTGCAACTATAGATTGATATAATAATCAAACAAGCTATTATAAAGCCGTGACATATTTAATAACGTAATGAAAGAAGAAGGATTTTTAAATTCACGGAATATCTCGTCCACTTATAATCGTGTAATGCGGCAAAAGCCCGGAGGGCTGGGCCGAATATTTCAGCTCTCTGTGGCGCGTCGCATATCGCGTTCTTAATAGGCAAAACTATCCGCGGGAATATTCCCACTAATACAAAGCTCTTTCGCTCTTTCCACGTCCGCGCTACTGCTACTAGACCCGGATTTAATTGCACGAGCCCGCTGTATCATGCATTCCGTGTAAGATAGAATTTTGCGCGTTGCGTTGTTGCGCACATTTTCGTGCGGTCGTTCGACTGTGCGATATAGGATTTGGAAAGGGGTATTATAGGACTGGATTTTTTTGTAGGAGAGGTAGATAGTTTAGCTTATTATTGGACGGTACGTTATTATAAGCTTTTCCGTTGTGAAAATTGTTTCAAAAATTACGGGCTCGAAAAATTTCACAACTAAACTTTTACGCAGAAAGAAATTAATTACTTAGTCAAACAACTCAGCAGTTATAGCATGAGCGGCCCAAGCAGTTTTGCCAGAGGTGACGTACCGCTCTATATATGCACTGGGGCGCGCAAATTTAGATGAGGGAAATAGTACGCCATCTATGTTCGCTGGCTAGAGACAGCTGGAGATTTTAAGTGGTGGGGGAAGAGCCAGTCCAAAACTGATGTCTTTTAAAGTTTGCTCTCCACTATAAGCGAATGAAAATAGTGTAATTTTAAGATACATACTATCCAATAACAGGCTAAACTCCTATAATAAAAAACCATTTCATACGACAAGACACGAGCTTTTTATTCCATTTAATAAGAACCAAATAAAATTTGGATATTCATAACCACTTCACCACCACAAAAAAAAACGACTTCCGCCACATCGAATTCCCTTACGCGCCGCAAATCCTCGTGTCACTCACAAATATACACAACTCTCTCTCTCTTTTCACGCAGGGCTTCCCCGTCCAAAGCTTCATCCGCGACGCGACACTGAAAAAAAAAACGCTTCGCTCTACTCGCCCCACTTGCCGTCCTACGGCTTGAGGTGCTGACCTGCTTCCTTTTTTTCGCAGCCGGCGACGCGGTAAAAAAGGGAGCCTTGGCCTCGACGTCCGCGTGTTCAAGTTCCAAGGGGCGCTGAGTGAGAGAGAGAGAGAACGATCAAAGAGTATAGTAGTCGCGAGTCGTCTGTTTTTGTGGGTCGCGCTTGTTTGCTTTTTTAATGAAGTGGCTGTGTTGTGTGTCGCTAACGAATTGGAGGGAGATCAAAAATGTGCTTTTCTTTTAAAAATAAAAAGTAGTTTTAACCATATTCGAAGCTATACGTAGTGATCCAGTCAGAAGGAGCTTGCAATTTACCGAAATCGACTGGCAGTCCAAACTCGGTCTGGGGGTCAAGGTACACACCGAATTCTCTCGAGTGTGTCTATATATATACGTCAATATATACACCGAAGCAATTGGCGCACGCGATAGGCCTGACGCAGAGCGATCGCTTTCGTTCGTGTCGATCGAACTTTGCTGCGTGTGCTTTAGCCCCGAGCTTTTTTTTGTGAGATGATTGTCGGGGTAAAAAAAGGTTCGAGAGCGGGACGATTACGAAGTATATCGCGGTTGTTATTAATATGCTTTATTTAGTCTTTTCGTTTACTCGTAATGTATACAGCTGTCAACGTTTGTTCTTCATTTATGGTGATGGTGATCAAAACACCAAATATCAGCCGGTATTTGATAATCCGACACATAAATTCTTGTCTGTTTGACTCCCCGAGGCGTCTCCGAAGCGAAGAAAGTATATATGGGTATAAATCCAAACTCCGAAAACTCGTCGCCCTAGTGAAAGCTCACCTAATTTCCAGCCACACACGCGTTGCTTGTCACGGCTAATGAAAACATCGCCGACTACGCGCTTTCTAAATCATAATAAAGCTACTCGCCCAAATAATTACGCAAACTTCCGGTGTACGCACACGTGTGCATTGCGACACGAAAAACACATTAATCGAGCTTGTATATCGTATTCGTATTTCCCGCGCGGAGAGAGAAGCTTGCAAGCTCTAATTGATTACAGCTGTTTTGAGCTGTGTATATATTCGTAGTTGACATTCATTTTTTATAAACATTTCACGAAAAGCTACGCAATAATTCTTCTCCAATCAACGCGCAATAAAAAAAGAGTCAAGTCCACATGACGCATCGCCCGGTAATAATTACGCGACTCTGCGGGATGATGAAAAATAACGACATACTTGTGTATTTATTAATTCAGTCGACGCTATACCGTCTGACCATTCATCTTCCGCTTCTACTGAGCTTTTTCTCGCGATTACGTACATCAAATTTGGAATATTTCTTTATAATATAGACAATGCAACTTTTACTTTATTTAAAACCGAATCAACTGCCATTCAAAAGCACACGTACACTCCGTTTCCTCACCGACCGAGATTCCATCCATCTCTCGCATTTGCATCCGCTCCTATATATACGATATCGAGTCATTTGTCCGCGTCAACCGCGAGAAATCCGACTGCTCCTTTTTGTCTTCGATTTCGCTTGTTCTTCGCTCAGTAACAATAATTCCGGCGCTTTTTTGAAATTCAAAATTTCCAACCATCGGCTCTCGATCTAAATAACGGAATCTTGAGTAGATGCCCCACGTACACTACACCTGATATGCTAACAAACTAGAACTGCTGGAGCGTCCTTAATTGGCATTCGAGTTTGGCCTGCCATTGTAATAGCTAAAACCTTACACACAGGTCAGCCTCAATTCCAATTTACATTGTTTCAGCAGTTTCGCTGGTTTGTTAACGAGTTCGCGAACGTTTTCGCTCTATTGAAGATATATTGAAATAGTTTCAGCAACGTCAAAATACAGCATAACATATTTATGCTCAAAGAAAATTGGAAAAGCAAGTATATATATAACATGAGAAATAAAAAGAAGCGAAAAGATCGCGGTGGACACTAATAAGATTGATGTTCCTCTCGCGTTTGCGGAGAGGAGAAAAAAAGTGGATAACGGAAGCGAAGGAGGAGGAGAATATAGATAAGAGGGCGCGAGTTCGATGTCTGCTTGCATTAGCCGCGGACATCGGGGCCTCGATGTTTTATGCATGAGGAGAGGGAAAAACGTAAGAGAGAAAGCCCTCCGACAATTTGTTCCTGTTTTGCTTGTATTTCTCGTTCTTTTTTTTCCAATGTAGAATAATAATTGAGTAAACAAAATATCGATGGTATACGCGCGCGTAAAAGTTTGGCTGAATAAATAATTCAAACTTCTGATAAAAATAATACACATATCGAGCTGAGATTCCCAGCAGATACGCCTGAAGCTATAGACTACGAAGTTTCGCGCGAAAGATTCCGTAGCCTCGAGGGAATGTTTAATAATTTTGCAATGATAAAGCGTAGGTATTTTCACGAGTCTCTCAACTTTAAGTTTCAAAGCTCAGTTATTTTTTGTTTTTAAACCGGAATCTGGATGAATTAAGCTCATACCCTATACACATCAGCATATAATACAATCTCCTCGTAATCTCCGGCACAAGTTAAGTCTCAATATACATACCCTATACGCGCGTCTCGTGTATCGCGTGTTGACGATCAGCCTGCACCAGCTCAAAGGTGTATACAGCGTATATAATAGCCCTCCTCCTTCATCTTTATGAAATTTTCCAGTCGACGCTGCGTTTTTTTTCTTTCTCTCCGCGCGTTTATCGCCGCGCAATCAAGCAGCACCGCCGCACGACCCTTTTCGCCATTACAAAGAGATTGTTGCAAGCTGTATACTCTTGGAGTAATAATGTGTACGTGACGTTATATATCGGCGAGCACGCGATGACACGAACGAGTGTGTGTGTAGCTTTATGTGGAAAGTGATTACGCGGCTACAGTAGGCGAGAGGCTCTTTGGAAGGGGTAGATTCGGTTATGTGCTGGATATATATACTTTTATGGTTATATTCGCGGGAAGTATAGGAGATCGTGTGAGAAAGTGGGGTGGACGATTATGTTAAATGCTTTGAAAGCTCGCTTTTTATACCTGGAAATTATTAAAAGTTACTGATGGTGTGTGACGAACTTTCAGTCATGAAACTTCATTATATCCTTCTGCGAATTGTGAAGTTTATCGGTACTAATGAGTCTTTTTTTTCTGTTTCAGGTGAGTGATCACGATCTATAACCACACAGACATTCCGGTAGACACGTGAGTAAAGCTATTATTCCACGTAAAAGCCGAGAAACTTTAAAATCAGGAAGAATATTCTTGGTTAGAAAAAATATAGAATTTCTCCCGATGAAAATCTGATCCCGCAGCTGTACGAAAATATACTTAATCAAATTCTTCGTTATTCTAGAACTTCCGGGCTCGCTCTCTTGAATATTGAAAATTGGAAAAGATCGAAGATTGAATTACGAGCGCGCGAAAAACCGCCGCGCATTAATTCAAGCGCGATTTACGAGCTGCGGTGGACGGGAAAAGTTTCTGTCTTAATTGACACGGACTTATTTTCGAAGAATTATTTACGGGGAGAGAGTCCGGGTGCATTAACTTTGAAAAATTTAAAGGCTCTTTTTGAAAATGAGTTTTTGTATGATATTCTATCTTATGAGTTTAAGTATATACCTATAGAACCCTCACTATATGCTCGCCCTTATATCGATTGAAAATTATTCAATTATAGCCATCGGCATGACCCCTTTGAAGTGAGCACACGTGCATTTAGTTGCCCAACGAGCTGAGCTTTGACGGAATTTACCTTGTCCTAATTACCGATGAATTAATTAGAAACTCGACGAGTTGAAACTCACTTGAGCTTTGAAATCGTTGAAAGCTCCTGCTGCTGCTGCTGCTTCGAGAGCGATTGATTTTTAATTCATTATTCGCTGACTTTCACGGAACACTCGATATCGCGTCTTTCAAGATCACGCATCGTAGACTGATAAAGTTCGAGTGATATTGTGCTTGTTATAAAATAATTTTTATCAAAGTTTTACGATGAACAATAATAACTATGATTTATTGAGTAATAAATTTTAATGGCACACATAATGTAACATACACATTAACCCTAATAATATTTTAATAATATAATTAATCACCAAATTTAAATCCCTCCGTAAATAACCAACAACGCGGATAAAACTAATTTAAAAACAGCGTTATACAGCTGCCACTTTACGCGCCATAATTGCAAATCCTCGACACCTGGCCACTCTACTCCAGTATCATTAAAAACAATTCTGATCAGCAGTATATATATACACCCACCCCTACAAATGAACACTTTAAACGAGTTTCTTCACGAAGGGTGATGCAGAGAGAGGGAGAGACGCATCCGATCAGCATTTTAACAGCTCTCGTCCTTGGAGTCTGAAAGGAATTTTCACGATAGAGAAACGCGTTCTCGCAAATGCGATAGAGTACAGAGCGCGACGACGTGTTTACGATTGCGGTTGGAAACGGATTTTTGAAGAAAGGGTTCGAATCGAGTTGGTTACCCGGAGTGCGGATAGATTGAAAAGAGGACGATAGCGAGAGTATAACGTAGTTTTCTAAAGATTTGAATTAAAGAACAAAAAAAGATTTGCATTCTCATTCAAAGACCAATCACGAAGGACACCGATAGAAAAAAAAGAACTCAATCGCTTATTAACCGTCGCGCAACAATGAATCCGTTCTCCCGTAGCTATACATACTGGCTTGAAAAAGAAAGGAAAGTCGTTCCGGTCGATCGTGAAATTGAGATGAAGTCCGCCGTCAGGTGCAGTAGTCTACCAGCACTGATTGGACGTGCGGGGGATTGCGGCTACCTGCGCGAGAGCGCCTTTTTTGCGCTTCGGTTCATCTTTGTTATATACGACGACGTCGCCCTTTTCTCTATCGTGTATAGAGAGGGATGTGGATAAGAGACGCTTGGCTGAAGCGGACCATAGGGTTGCGGGGATTATAGCGACACGTGTGATTGAGTCTGATGTAGCCGAGGTGATGGAAGTTTCAGTTGTTGGGGAGAGTGTGTTTCAGAATTTATTTCTAAGTCGTATAATAAAATCCTTCTTTGACATTCACGTAATACGCGAATTAGAGCGCGAATTTCAAAATTTAAATTTGTGTCGCTCACTGCCTTGAAATCACGTCCAAATACCAATATGTACATCTATATATACACACACAGACGCTGCGCTTCCAATTGAAAAGATACTAAAGCCCCACCTACACACAGCCTCGGGTTTATATCGATGCTCTTTTATGGGGCGATAAATCGAGGATTTTTATTTTGCGCGCGATATTAATCTTGGCCGCGCGGATCGAATCGAGGTCATAAGAGAAGACGCCGCCGCGACGCTTGTTTTTCGGGGTCGTGTGTATAGAATCGAGGATTTTCGGTGGGGGATTACTTCGGCTCCCCGACGAAACGTCTTGTTTTCAGTTTCCGTGTGTGTCGGCCTTTTATATGGGTTTACGGGCCAGTTGTTTTATTGGCGCGCTTCCGGTTCGTTGCTTTATGGACGTTTTTATTTCGCAGAAGAATATATAATTGTTTTGCTCGCGCGGCGTCTGACGAATATCTGTCGTAAAAAAAAATGCTCGTGACGTGTGATATGGATCGAAGAGACTATAAATGCAGTTTTGGAATGAAGGAATTTTTGAAAGCTTTCCATCAGACTTTTTCGTCCGTGGCAGGGAAATAAAAGGTCTAAAGAAAGGCTTGCAATGCATTGAACAACCAAAGAATTTCCACTGCCTTTTACTCAAAGTATATACTTACCGAGTGTTTCGATAACTTCTGCTATTCGAGCACTTGCATATTCTTACTCTCAATAACTCTCTTAAACAATCTCCAAAAGCATGAATATCCACTCCACTCGCTGGCATCCATAATTCACGTAAAAAAAGAAAAAGAAAAAAAATATATTCACAGAGCTAACCTTCAATTACACTCGATCTCGCAAAGCCATCCTTCTTTAAGATTTCAGCTCTCCGCATATAATATAACGAGATGCTGCTCGCTACACTGCCGATATTCTCTCTCCCGCGAGATATGTACATCTCGCGATTCCGCGCGCGTTTACCCTCGTTCTCGCTATAATACTACTGCAGCTCACTCCTTTTTTTTCGTTTTTTTCTTCTTCTCTATCGGAAGGAAACGTCGCCGGGGAATATCGTCGGGGCTCTCGCGCACCGCATCTTTTATTCAAACTATCGCGTATAAGAAGGGAAAGAGAGAGAAGGAAGGAAATCTCTTGTAGGCCAAAGGGTGAGAGATGAGGGGATGAATTTTTGCGCAAAGCTCGATTGGCCTAGTGCGGAGTAGCTGTTGGTTTTGAATTGGATCGGAGGTTGCGGTTTTTGAATGAGATAATACGGGAAAATATGAGTTATTGCGAAATTTTATTGTTGTTACTGAGAAATCTGCTTCAAATTTGTGTTCGTGCTGCGTTATAGGGTATTTGAAAAAAAAGCCAAAAAATTCTCGCAAAGCACACTCAGAAAACTTCACTCGATACGTAAAACTCGACCCACTCATCCGTTGCACAAACATGCAACGATTCCACGACTTTTTCCACTTACGCACAAGCGCATCGTGGAGTAAAGGGGATTCGCGTATAAAAGTCAGCGAGCGATCGCCTCGAGCTATGCGCGATACATACGTAATGGGCGCAAGCTCTCGACGACTGTTCTTACATGACGGATAAAACAGAGAGCTGAATTACCTTGGATTTACAAAGAAAGCTCATAATGTATATAAATTAAGTTGTTGTACTGTACGCTTATTTTTTGCTAAAAGCCAGAATTTCATTTTAGAATATACATATATAGAATAAGAATGTACACTTAAAGCTCGACTTTAGAACGTCAGGATATCCTTATCGCTCTAAAAGTTATTCAAAACTGCGCGAAATAGTTGTAAGCCCGTAGTATAGCAACGAGATAATACGCGATAGCCATTTCGCACGGGACACGAGCTTCCTCCGCGCAACTGCGCGTATCCGCACTTTTTCGCCGCTTCTACGTAATTTCACAGGGCAGAGAGCTTTTTCCCCGGTATATAGGTATATACCTAATCTCGAGACTTGCGCGACCGGAGAGAACGTATGCTAATTTCGACTCTGTATTTATATCTGTGGTACAGAGAGGGAAAGTTTGTGCGCTGATTTTTATCGTTGCGTGCAGTGTACTCGTGGGAATAAGCTCCTGGTTTTTTGCAGAGAACGTTGGGAAGTTTGGACTGTTATTTTATCGAGATAATTACAATAGTGGATTGCAATTTTGGGGTTTTCACTATAAATATCACAAGATATAATATATATTATATAATCACCAAAATAAACTATACAAGCCCGTCTCTCGACAACATCGATTTCCCGAAAGCTCGCAAGCTCCCCTCACTCCATCAGCAGCTTGTTCGGCCAAGTTTCGCTTCAGCCTCAGGGGCGCGTTAAAAAGCGTCGTCGTCGTCGCGCCTCGGCAACTTTACGTGTTATGACTCGACGGCGCGTAATAGGCTAAATTATCAGCTGAGCGAGCTTTTGTGCACGCGCGCGCGCGATTCCGGCAAATTCGGAGCAGCCAATTTCGACGCCTATATACGAAGACGCTTGGATTAATAACGGAGGAATTAAAGTTTTAGGAATGAGACTATGGATCTTTTAAATTCATATAATAATCCTCTGCAGTGTGTCTCATTATACCGAAATGAACCTCAGCTAAAGTGATCTCGAACAAAGAAAAATCTATACCAGACAGCGTGTCGTATACTTCGCAAATTGATACAGAATGGATGCTAATGAGAAAGCTGGCAGACGTTCGAGTTATTATATATATAGCTGTACGTGTCGCTTCGTTATTCATGTCGCAACGACGCTATATTATCATTGTTATATTGTATAGTCACTCTCTTGCTCGGTATTATAACGAAGCACATGCACACACGTCGGAGCTTTTATGTGCGTTTAATTTATGTTTTCGGGAAAGGAAACGCGGTGTCATTAAAAAAAGAACAATAATCTCGATAAAAAAAAGTTGAACAACAATGTAACGCTAGAAAACCGATGCTTAATTAGACTGCTTTTCAGGAAAGTGGGTCGACGATAAATCAATTCGCCGCATCTCTTTAATCTCTCTCATGTATGTGTTCGTCGCTTTGTGCGTTCTTGTGGATTTAAGGATCGAGTTTGAAACTTTATAATAGAGTTGCGTTACTTCGCAGACACGTATCGATGTTGTCCTTTAATAATTACCGACACGACGTGACGTTAAACATCATCATCAACATCACCTTGACTGTAATTAGCGAATCCATTGTGCGAGCGTCGATTGAACTCTCTCTCTCTCTCTCTCTCTCTCTCTCTCAGGGTAACCTATTTTTCGTTCTTTGTCATCGAGCTTTTCAAAAAAATATTCATTATACTCGACTATATTTTAGTCTGGCGATCGCGCTTTGATCGTCAATCAATCCAGTGGGATAATAAATCGTCAGTCATTAAAAATAGTACAATACGTCCGTATCTTTTTTCCTGAAATTTCCGATCCAACAGAAGCACATATAACTTCAAAGCTCCTCTGTGACGTGTGTGTATCGGAAAAACTTGCATTTGCATGTTTGATAAGTCTTAGCGGGCTGCCAAAGTCGAGTCTGCGAGAGGAAATAAGTCGATCGATCTCACGTGGGTTAAAGGGAGGACGTTGAAAAATTCAGTTGGAGCATAAGCTTGATTTGCTTATTTTTACGCTTCGAGAATATATTCTTCGATGTAAAATAAATATACAGCCGCGATTATCAAGCTTCGCAATAACTCTGATGCTCTCGTCGTCTCGCTTTCTTTCATTAAACGCGTCGAGAGCTGCTATGAGAAAGAAAAACGCGCGCGATGACTTTCATTTCAAGCTTTCTGTGATTGCCGCGCTTTCTTCTCAGCTGTCGTCGTTCTTTTCCGAGTAATGAATGCGTGTAGCTACACGGATATGGAAAAAGGAACAACGAGCTGCATTACGACTCTGATTTATCACCAACGTTATGGTATATATATATAAGACCGATTGCTGCTGCTGCATTTGCTCGCGTGAGCTTTTAGCTGTTTATATATGCGGAGTAGCTACTTTGTCTTGATTTGCGAGTGACGCAGCCGTCAGGTTTTATATGAGACTTTGCTAATTGCTGAGCGCAATTTTTCGGATATTGCAATTATTAATAAAATGGCAGAAAATGAGTGGAAATGTTGAGAAACGCCGGAGGCGAAGTTAATCTTCCTTCGGGAACTAATAAAACTTCGTTAAACCGAGATTCTCGTGAAGCCTCGCGGGAAAACACGTGCATGCCGCCGTCGGCGAAGAAGCAAATGGCCAGTTTAGTCGCATCGATTCCGACGCAGTTTTCAATCATGTTTTATATATATATTTGAAGGATAAGTATAGAGATTTCGATTTTCTGCGTCACGTCGTTAACTTTTCATCTCTTGCATTTTAATGAATAATAATCTATTTCGTCGCTGAATTATAGCGCTGCGGTATAATTATGAAATTTTTGACATTGACTTTTTATAATATACCTATATACAGAAGCTTAATGCCGTTTTAATGAAGTTTAGGTATATATATAGGCTACAGTCTTGTTGTCACGCAAAGAATAATGAGTTCACGTTGAGGGCATTATAACGAACTTCAAAAATAAAGTGCATTACGCTAATAAACTTTGCAAACTTTCGCTTTATAACAATTCTGCTGCTAGAATCTATAATTTTCGAAAAATTTACAAAATAAATCTCCGAAACTTATTTGATCGACGGCATCAGGAAACGAAAGAGAACCACAGTAGCTCCGAGCTTAATTTCCGATCCACCTCGAATAACAAAATCGATATGAAAACAATCCATCGCGCGCGCGCACGTCAATCCACTTCTCCCGACAAAAGGTCAAAGAGCGAGAAGATCGATAATAGTCTCTCTCTCTCTTGGAGCATCTTGCACATATATACAGGTATGTGCATATATATCTATATATATTGCGCAACGGCTCGACGAGCCACGAGGTCTCGTAATTGATGCGATTAAGGCGGCTCACGTACACGTCTTCTCTCTCTCGAAAATGGCGGCATCTGTCTAAGAGAAGAGCCGATTCGAAGATCGAGGAGCCGATTTTAGAGCGCGTGTGTCGAATGAATAATTGAACGACGGCTAGAATGGATCTAAGATGCTTCTCTGGTGCGTGGGTGGAGGCTCGTGTACTTGTCGCGAGGATTTTGAGACGTGTCGTGGGATTCGGGGGATTTTGGAGGTTGATGATGATGATGCTGTGCTTTGTTTAGATTTGAATGTAATAATATCTATTAATTATGAGATAATGTGCTGACGTAATCGCAGAATGATAATTAGTGTTTTATATGAAGTGATGCATTATATATGCATGTACGTTAATGATTTATATACATTATACATTATAGAGAAACAGAACGATATTTGCATTGACGTGCGAGTCGAGCAAAAGTTAATTCGCTCATGACTTTCGGTATATTTCAATGTCGCGTTATTAAAGCTCACTACAGAAATAAAATTGACTTTCATAAGATTTTATAATTCGAATAACAGCGATATTTCTGTTTAAAAAGAATCATCCTCTTTAACCGCAGAAAAGAATCTCATGAATACAAATGCGAATTCTTACAAAGAGTTACGAGAAACGATCTCATGAATTATCCTGAGAATACCAAACTTTCCCCCCTTTACAGTATCAAATCCAACTTTTTCCTCACACAAAGAAAAAAAAACAACCTCTCATAATCACCAGTCCACTAAAGCTAATCACCATATACATACGCCCATCCACTACACCTCGGAGATCTCTCCGTGTAGATGACGCGCGCGAAATCATGTCGGAGAGGGGATCCCCTTGGGGTGTTTGAACTCAGTAGTCTGCGGTTCTCGCCGATTATATCGGCCGCGAGAGTAGACACCGCACTTCCCGCACCGATCGCCTCAGGGGACCAGTCAAGACGTCCCGGACTAATTTCCACGACGGAGTTTGAAATTTCGGCGGGAAGAGTTAAAGAAAATATTTAGTATAAAAAACTACAGGTAATATACATCTCTGAGATGTCCATTTCTCGTCTCCAAAGTGCATATCGAGGTATATATATATGTACACAGAAAGCGTCGTGGTCATTACTGGAGACCGAAGGGGAATCCCCGCGGGTGGTGTCTATTAGCGCGTGACTACCGACTAGCATTACTCGCTCTCTAGGCTGACCCGTATATAGTCAGGACAAGACGAGCTTCTCTGCGGTTCCGCCGATACACGCGGCCAAGCGTAATGCGATCCTACAGAGAGAGAGATGATCATCGATTCGGAGAAGCAGAGAGAGATATCGAACGCGGTCGACTCTCGAGGGGGCGAGTATAGACTTTTGGGGAAGACGACGGCAGATTGGCTACCGAGAGTTTCGGCCAAGGGTTCTTGATTAGTCGAGATGTTTCTTGGATTGCCTCTGCAGAGAACTGATTGCGATTAGTGTGTTAGTCTGACTAAAAAATTTTATTTTTAATTAATCGTCATTATAATAAATATACTCGCTAGCCTTGACTCGTTACAATGTCGTCGCATCTAGAAAAATGTCAATTTCTGGAGAGACGCACATTATAATTGCAGAGTCACGCGAGTGTATGCTGCACACGTGTATTATATACGCTAATGACGAATCTTTTTTCCTCTTGTTCTTTAGGGGCGGTAGGCGGCGAGGGCGGCGACGAAGATGACAAGGAGAAGGAGGAGGAGGCCGAGAGGGAGCGGCAAGAGGCTATCCGAGAGGCTGAGGAGCGACGGAAAGAGAAGCACCGTAAGATGGAAGAGGAGCGAGAAAAGATGCGCCAGGAGATCAGGGACAAGGTCAGTTTCTAACGCTACTTTTTTTCGAGTAGTTCTACTCAAATTTTCTTCGTATACTTGGATTGTGGAATTATCATGTTACATTATAAAGTATTAAATACTGCGACGTCGAAAATTCTCATTAACTTTTTCACTGCGCGGACACGCGTTATACCCAACAACTGTCGTCGTTTGCATTTAACGCAAAGCGTCGTTATATTATATCTAAATTACGCTCAGCCGAGTTTTGATCATTAACTTTGAGATATATATATATATATATATATACGCGTCGACGAGGAAGAGGAGAAAATAAAAGGTGCTCTCAAACGCGTACGATTTGCCTCGAGACTCATTCATTCTTAATGAGATAACTGCGGCTGTAACAATGCAAATCTTTCTTTTATTCTTTGCGAGTCCTTACAATACCACGATTTCATTTGCCATCGAAAGGTACACAATCTTTTTCCTATTCATTATTATTACATTTTTTTAAATGGCGCGTGTGAAAACAGCAACTTTATCTTAAGATAATAATTATACTGATTCCGTCCGGATTTGACACACGCCTGACGCACGTACACGGAAAACAGTGCTACCAACATAAAACAAATCGTTCCCGATCGCTCAGCCAGCGCCATCTCTCGGGCTGAAAAATCAGCCGTAGCAGACGAAATCCTAGTGCTGCCGCTCTGTCGCGTCATAAATCTCATCGTAAACTCTTTATCCAGCGCTATGTGTCGCTGCGATCGCGTTCTCGCGAGTAAAATCAGGGGATTCCCCGGCCTTTACGATCTCAGCTACTTCCGGATTTCGCGGATTCGTGCGCTCGCGCAATTTTACTGCCCTTCGCTCGGCTTTTCCTTGACGCTTTAGATATATATGGCTTGGAAAGCAGGAGTTTTTTGCTCAGCTTTTATGGGGAAGAAAGACGCGTCGTGTTTATTTGTCTTTCATTGGTATTTACGGCCGTCCTATATCGCAGCGTTCATTTCGCGTGATTTAGATACGATCATCGGTTTTCCAAGCGCATAAACTATACACACATACTATAAAATTTAAAAACATCGTTGTAAAAAAACGGCGCGAAATTCAAAAACCCATACAGCGCATCACTTTTCCCACAAAGCAAGCACTCGAGCAAATGACCCCGGCAATAACGTCGCTCTCCCAGCAATGACCGAACAACAAAACGCTCGTCCCGTCCATCTAATCTCGTCGAAAATGCTCGACCATCCGCTATATATATACAGTCAAAACTGCCTCTCGCGCTTTCAACACTTCGGTCACGCCATTACGCGCCATTCGCCAACAGCTGACAATTTATTTTTACGAGCCCCAACGGCTCGCTTTTTACTTCGTGAGCAGAGCTGTATACACACACACACACATGACGTTGTTGCTGTTGTACATCCGCGTTAAAGGCCGATTGCCTCGTGCGATACGCACTGTGTCAACCAATTACTCGCCCCGAGAAAAAACTCACAACGCGCGAGGGGCTCCGCGAACGACTTTGTTTCCGCGCGCGAGCGGTATAAGCGTATACACTTTTATGCGATGCCCGTTTATGGTTGGAAAACTCCTCTTTTTGCGAGGTTTTACGCGTACTTGAACTGTATATAATATAGGTGAAATGTTTTATTATCAGAGGTAAATAAGGTTATTAAATTTAAAATCAGATCTATATTGAAACGCACATGAATCTAAGCCGAGGCAAATCAAAATACACATATATATACTACCAGAGGGAATCTCTCTTTGACAAAGTTCGCTGCGGTGAGCCACCGCGGCAACGAACAAATTTCAGTGTTTTAGAGCGATCCTAATGCCGAGCTACGATACCTACAGCCGTCAAACGTATATACGCGGCGATCGCCGATAGCCCGTGTGAACATCGCGAGTCCAACCGCAAAGCGTTTGTCGAGTAGGATGTGGAAGAGCGTTTGCGCGTCGAGTTCCACAGCTATTTCCATGTAGATCTTTCGGGATACTTGTTCTGAAATGTCCTGCGCTTGTATTTTCGTAATATTTAAAATTCAATCTAATTTTCAAAAAGCCCGCGCAAATTCAAATTTAGCTTCGTGTTCATCTATTCAAGCTCGCGCATCACGTCCCCGACAAACTATCGGGTTATTCGCGTTCCGCGAAGAAAGCAACTCTCGCGAGCTTAATACGTAATCGAATTTGCATTTTAAGCCGCTCCACTTTTGCGGCCATACGTTGACTTTGACTGTGTATATATACATATGTATACAGCGAGGCGCAATCGTATTTACGTCGACGCGACGAGCCGCAAACAAGCGCGGAATAAAATTTACGGCTGTTTTTCTTCGAGAAGCGAAGGAAGTTATCAGGGGGTGCAGGAGGAAGAGTTTGTGCAACGTGACACGCGTCATCCCGGGATTTCGAGATGAATTCTAAATATTTTGGCTGATGCCTGTTAACGGTTTTTGCGGACGTGCTTCTTTTATTTGTTGAGTGTAGGATGAGCTGAGATTTAAAAAGCTGGTATATACCTATATAGTGTTAAAACACAAATTCACGCTTTTTTCCAAATTAAAAATGTAAAAAGCTTGAAAATCTCTCAGAGGACCCTGAAAATGCATTTTTTTCAATTTCAAGCCAGCTTAGCATGCAAATAGCGGCGGGAATTTCTCCGCAAGAAAGACCCGGAGATTATCTACGCTATAGGTCTCGTCGAGCCAAGGACCGAAAATATCCCGGGAAAGAGCTCTCTTTTTCGAACGAAATTACGTCGCGCAATTTGTATCGCAGCTGATGCAGTGCTATAATTATTCGGAACGTGTTCGCGAAAGAGTACGCGATGCAATTTGGAATTCGCTTGATTGTACGAGTACGTGATGCAGCTTTTAAACGCTTATTCTTTGTACGATTTTAGCCAATGATTGTTGGTATAGATTCATTAACTATTTTCGGCCATTCGGTGTTTAAATTTGCCGCGTATTTTTAAAGCTGATCGACGTGTGTATTTTATATCAATTCTATGTATGAGCTGCGACGATACACGAAATACAATGAAAGTTTATGTATAATAAATAAATACACTTAAAATTTAAAAGAGGATATTCAGTCGATGCGGAAATATTTTGCTTTGTCGAAAGAGGATTTGCCGATATTCGATTATATATACATACATGACACGACACAAAAGAAACTCAGGCGCTTGACGAGAGCTTGGACCGAAAAATCTCTCTTGGTTGAAGGAATTAAGCTCGTTAAATAATAAACAGTCCGATGCGATCCGATTGAGGCTCGTTCGAACGGATCTAACGTGGCAGTTTTTAAAAAAACGAGCTCGTTTACGTGTACGACGTGACGGACAAAGTCCTGTTATTCAGAAAGAGTTAAATTTTTTGCTGAATTAAAATTGATTCTTGTTTTTATTATACTTTTGTCAATCGAAAATGTACTACATTCTAGCTACTGATATTTCATTTTATCGAGTATAAATATCTGTAAACAAGACATGAAGAATCGAAAGCACAAATTTTCCACATCAAGCATTGTTCGCTAATTGCAATTTTCTCATTCGTATACACTCAATTTCGTTTTACAAACAAAAAAAATTCCATCAGCGTTACACTTTACAAAAAAAAATACTACACAAATTAAAACGACGCTCGCTTTCAGTAACTACATCAGTATAGACGAAAACAATAGATAAAAAGCAGTAGCATCGGCGCTAACACCCCTAACAAGCCATAAAACAGAAGCGCTAATAAAACAGAATAGCGTATACACATCGATGCGTCGGCGACAGAACAAGCGTCACAAAGACACGAACTCGCAAAAAAAAACGTCGACGTAAAATTCACCGAGAGATAGTACAATAAGTCCTCGGATCGCTTCGGTCTCTGTGTGTGACCTATATGAGAGATCGAGAGCGAAAAATTGAAACGGAAACAGGAGAGAGATAGAGAGAAAGGGGCGTTGATGGAATAAGGCTATAGGAAAAAACGAGAGGTGTAACGAACTGAAGCGCGAACGAACGGACGTATAACAAGTCGCCTTTTTGACATGGAGAGTAGAGGGGATCTATAGATATATGGTGTATGCAGTGTACGCGAGCTTTTGAGCAAAAGCTCTTTGCTGGAGAGGCTTTTCTGGGATCCGTTTCGAGTTTATTCCTATCGATAGGGAATGTACTCGGTTTTTATTAGATATTTGGATCATTTATATACTCGGCTTGATTCGCCGAGTTTTATGCAAGGAGTTATATACACAGAAATGAAAATAATACATTCAAGTCTTTTCGTTTCTTTACGAAAAATCTTGTAAAAACTCTACCCATAAAACCTTACTGAAAAAAGAATTTTCTCCGAACTTGCGTCAACAACACCGTGTCACGCGTAAAAAAAGATCCCTCTCGCACGTACAGTCGTGTTCCGACACACGTATCCGCGGCCAATTCGACAATACTCTCTGCAGTGTGGAACAGCAGTAGCACACATCCCTCTCTCTTGCACGTGTGCTGTGTGCCATCAAACGGAACGGGGGCCGCCGACGAATCGATCGTCCGAGTGACAATATCCCAAATCCCTTTACAGCTCGTGCGAATGACAAGCGACGTGTTTCTTCGTCTTTCTTTGCCGCAGTGGCGTCGCTGAGAGAGTTCTCTGTCTCTCGAATTTCCAGCTTTATTTATATATGCTGCGAGCTTGTAATCGCTCTGAGTGCGCGTGAATTTTTATGAAAAATTCTGTAATTTTATTTGCACTGGAATAGTCCTCTTGTATTTTGTTTTCGTTAATAATTTGAGAAATTGTCATCGAATTGCACAAAATTGTAGGATTTTGGGGACTGAATGTGATCCGGAATACTTAAAGAAACTCGATACTTTATAGTACTTTCTGTATTCTAAAAAAAGAGACGTTAATTGGTCGATCGGCCGACCAATGAGGGATTTGCCCAGATGGCCAGTAGATAGTTTGATCGGTTCGTAGATGGCGCGTCGGGCGCGAATTCAGATAAGTTGCTTGGCAAACTG
Source organism: Cecidostiba fungosa (assembly GCA_900474305.1). Lineage (NCBI taxonomy): Eukaryota > Metazoa > Arthropoda > Insecta > Hymenoptera > Pteromalidae > Cecidostiba > Cecidostiba fungosa. The sequence goes on from UCOJ01000560.1 coordinate 48,662, forward strand.
CATTCTATATACCTAAAGTTTCTGCTGCGAAAATAAAAAGATTTTTAACAGATACTACTATTGTTGACACTGCAAAGACAGCCGTTATTCTGCGCGGATTACCAGCTTAGCTGTCGTCGTGTAATTATAAATATTATTTGTATCGTTAGGGATTCTCCGACATGCGCTCAAAACTCAAATCAACAGCTGTTTATATCTATGGAACTTTCCAACGTTAATACATATGTACATGCCCGTATGTCTTTCCTTTCTTCTCAAAATTCTTTTGTACCTATATATACAGCCACTCTAAACTCTCACTTCACTTTCGCAGATGCGATTTATACACCCGTTATAAAATTCAAATGAGAAAATATAAACAAATTTCTCATCGCTGAAGAAGCAGGTATAGCTTTAACGCGCGTGAAAAGCAGTTTCTGAATAAAAGACAACGAGAGACACACTTAATTAGAGCTAAGCGATACAAAGACACGTTTGATGAAGAATTCAAGCTCGAGATCCTGCTAAGCTTTTTTTCCGAGCAAACAGGAAACTTCTCTTTGTTTCTTTTTTCATTTTTTTCCCCGAGTCACAAAAAAAACCGCGGTGCACGAAGTACAAAGTTCCGAAGTTGAAAAAAGCCCTTCTTTCGGAATGTCGCACGACGGCAGGGAAGAGTTTGTAAACTACCTAAGCTTCTTTATCTTCAAGCTTCTTTTGTCTTCTCTGGAAAAAAACAAGTGCACGAAATTACGTATATTCTTGATTAAACCGTCGCTCTTATCCGAAATTCACAGCTATACCCTTATTTTTAACTGAAATCCCTCAGCTGCAGAGTCATAAAGCCGACTTTAGATTATATGACACTTTTCACTTATCTCGAATATTATTCTATATCTCGGGATCTTTTCTGATACAATTGTATATAAGCCGCTTTAATACCTTGTAATGTCTTGTTTCAACAAAATTTATAATAATTTATACATAACACTAAAATAATAATCCAGCCGTCAACGCACCTTCGATTGTCTTATTAAATTCGAAACCTCACCTCAGGCGGTATCTCACCCGCCAGCACACGAGCATCAGCAAACTCGCAAGCAAGAAACTATCCGAAGCACGAGAGGGGCAAAACTCTGGAGCCTTTGGTCTCTCCGCGGCGTTCCTCCGGGCCTTTCGTAATTCTCCGAATTTCCGAAATTATTCCGCGCGATGCTTCCTTCAATTAGTATATACATCAAAGTATTATTATTATTATTATGCTTTAAAAATACTTTAATAATACTCCATTTTTTCCTTCTAATAATAACAATAATTACGTAACTAATAAACGCCGAGAAATTTTTTAATTAACGCCGTAGCGTCCGATATTTAATCGGTTACCGAATCTATATATTATATCCGTCCTTTTGCATTCCTCAGCGACAATTAAAAGAGGATCCAGAACTTCATCTCAGTGTGGCAGAAAAAAAAGAGCGACGAAATTCCGCCGATAAAATTCCTCGCTCCCGATAAAATTCCAGCGCGAAATTAAGGCCGGCCGAGACCGATATTACCGATCCTGCATCACCGCCGCCGTCGTTGTCGTCGTACAATACAATGAGAGAAGTGTACGTACGTGAGGTATACCTAGAGGGGAGAGCAATAACACCAAGAGCGACGCCGATATATAATTGTACTTCAAAGTAGGGGTGGAGTTAGAGAGGGATTTTATGATCGTGGAGGTCGAAGCCGGCGCCAGATCGGCACCTGTGTGTAGCGTGCCTAGGTAAAAGCTAATTCAAGTCCTTTTGTGGAGACGCAGACGTGTGCAGTAAAGGTATATACAGTCGAGAGTGAGATCAGGCCCAGACGGACGGGACAGTTTTATTGAGGTTAGATCTGTTTATTGTGTGTATACTAATACACGTGCCGATTTCAGGTAACCGTTATACACGGCGATCATAGCACGAGAGCTACATCTACGACGCAGTTCAGGACTAGTCTGCGTTTGCAGTCCGAGCTGCTAAGACGCTTGTGTAGTGCGTTACAGTTCTCAGGAGAAAGCGGCAAGATGAATATAGCAGTAGTCGTCGCGTTGTTATTAATTCTCGAGATCGAAGGCTTTCCACAAAAAGCTTCGATCTCAAACTTCACTCATCAGTACGATCACCAGTCATCATCATCATCAAACATGGAATATGTGAAAAACGTCCTGGGCAGGAAGGACGGCAAGATCGTGTTCCCGTCAGAAAAAGCAATGGTCAAACTTACAAACCAAACATTACCAAGGCCAGTCTGCAAGAACGACAGCTTCTGTGAAGATCCACCAAACTACCCGAGTAACCTGGTCGACTTTGCTCTTCGAATTAATCGTGATCTCAAGTATTTCCCGTATTCCGACATACTTCCCGAGGTGAATAATAAAGCTCGCACTAATCAGGTTGACGCTGCTCTCTGCCGATCGTACGAAACAGTTATTTATCCAAAAGCAGCTGAGAGCATGAACAACGAGTGGATGTTCGTTGTGAATCAGGCTAATTTCCGACAAGGCGTCAGAGTGGAAAGATGTCAACACGGCGTCGAGGGGGCCCCTTGTGATTTTCTCGATTATAGTGAAGTGGGGCTTAGAATGACATGTAAGCAGAAGTTTATTTATAGACAGCTCGTGGCGATTTCGTCGGTGGGAGAAGTCAGGCCTGAAATGTTCAGGTTCCCGGCGAGCTGCTGCTGTCATATCAAACGTGATGCCAAATTTTTTGAAATCAGGATGGCGACGAAGATTGGAAAGAAGAGTGAAGCTTGAGCTTCTTTTTTTACATTTATATACTGGCATATTTTACTAGCGCTTCTTGCGGCTTGTTCTTTGTTTGACGTTCAATTAGTAAGACTTTTATAAATAGTAAGGATATTAGTTATCTTAAAAAATGCAAGGCAAATTATGACGTATTCTAATTTTTGAGGTTAGAAAATAGTTAATCATGTTGATACAAACTCTAAAACAATTAGAAAGTAGCGATTACTTTGTAGATAAAATTAAAATATATTGAATTATACCAAAAGAACATTTTTAATATTGTAATTTTTTTAAAGAAAGATTCAGCGTCAATTTTAAATTTTCGTATAAAAGTGATTTTGCAAAAGCTTGTGTTATTGTATTTTAATTTTGTGACCAATACAATGTGATCTTCAAATTGATAAAAAGTGTACCTTTATTTTTTCCCAATATATCCCTTATTGAAAAAAGAAGCTTCGATTTCAAAAGCGAACAATATTAATTTCGCGCGGAATTCGGGTCAGCGTGTCGTTTTTATACTGACAATTTTCCTCCTCTACGGCGACCTTAATCAACGAGAATATCTCTTCTGTATTCAACGCGAAACTTCTAATTTGGATTCGACTTCAATGCGTGACTCAAGTTGACGATGGTGTGATATCTTATGCATTAAATTAAAAAAATATATATGATATACTTGAAAATATTGAGTTATCAAACTGCTTTTATCTACTATTATTACACATTATGAGATACTGACAGTGACTTCTCCGAGTAATGGGATTGCTATTAGCTGAACAAATAAATGAAAAGGTTAATCAACTATACCAGGTTTGTTTGGATTTCATCCCCGAGATTCCTAATGAAATATTTTGTTTCAATTACATTTACAAGTATACGCGTACTCGTATTCGCCCACTCGGCCTTTGCCGTGTAAATTCTACGCAGTAATCAAAATGGACACTAATTACTATTGTTTTATAGACGTACTGCGCTATTCAACTATATACGTATTAAAACTTATAATTCAATTTTCGAACATTCCACAATCCAAAATACTGTTTTCAATTTGAATATTTTATAATAATAATTGTATCGTAAATGTATTAAATATTTAATGTTTATGTTACAGGTGAGTTTATAACGATTCAATCCGCTCATACGTAGTACTCCAAATTCGTGAGTGACAAAAAATCTGCATAAATTACTTTTCTCTATGATAAAATAATATTCGTAAAATCACACACACACACATCAAAGCCGTCCCCGTCGAAACAATGGGACCACGCGATTCATTGAAAATCCTACTCAGTCCTCGCGACTGACAGCTGAACGATAGTCGCGAAAAAAATCCCTCCCTCCGCGATACGAGTTGACAGGCGTCGAGTGAATCTTCGCGCTCGACAAAAAAAAAGAGAGAGTAGGTATAGTATATATAGGCTGGGAAAGAATCGAAAACGATGAGACGCTCGACACGTATTGACAAATGGACCGATCTCAATATCTCCCGGTATAGTGACGTCAGCCACACGCGTTATCCCGAGGAGATGTTTCCTCCGAGAAGGAGTAGGAGGAGGAGCTGACGTATACGAGAGGTGTGTGTTATATCAGCAGGAAATTTTGATATTTGCAGGGGAACGAATTTGTATAAACGCTTGCGCACTTCATTTCATTATAATCATGAGATATACATAATAATAAAATTAGCATATAATATAATTAATTGTAAATTTTGCATAATAAAATAAAAATGACATACTATACGTCGAAACGTAATCTCATATTACAACAGCGCACTGCATCGATATTATCAAATATAACAATCATACAAATGACATACGCCGATATATCTCATGTATAATATATATGTACGTCCATTTTTCCCCTTATTTACTTAAAAGAACGTCGTTAACAGACTCGCAAGTCCTTTGTAATTAAAAGCCCGAGCGGCCGAAGAAGTAGAAGAGTAAAGTCGGCCGACGAGAGAAGAGAGAAAAAGACGCTTAGGAGAAACAACGTGAGTATATTCCGCCCCGATAATTTTGAATCGTTATACCTTTTGACACTGTGTCTATATATATTACCTATATATATAGATCCTAGTTTTCTCTCTCACTCTCAAGCTCTGCCATCACCGCAAAGTAGCCTCAAGAAAAGAAAGAGAGATAGAGAGAAGGAAGAAAGAAGATTACAAAGGCCAAGAAGAAAGAAGACTGAACTTAACTGGGGTCAAATTGACTCTAGTAGGGAGTCCCTGCATTCAATATGGCGACTTCCTAATAGAGTCAGGCTGACTCCTTTTAAGACGCTCACCGAATTCGACCGCTAAAAACCGTTTGATTCTACTAGTAACTTAAGCTCATTGTGAGAAAAACTCGGGGAAAGAAAAAAAAAAGCTGTATTGATTCTGCGCTGTATTTGCGCTTTGCCCGAGAGAAAAGCTGTTTGACATGGAAAATTGTTATTATTATATAAACGAATGACATTTATTCTGTATAGCTGCTGAATGAAAATATTTAAGTAAAAATGTAATTATTTAAGTTGTATGTGATAACTTTGTCGAAAAATACAAGTATGTCATTTGTATGCGTAAAACCAGAAATTTCTACGAAGACATGCAACCATCGTCGTCAAAACTCATACACATACTTCAAAGCATCGTTCACCGCTCTCAACTCATCAACATCGTCTCTCTTCAACGTCACCAGCACGCGTCCACCCTCACTTCTCTATTTTTTTTTCTCTCTCTCTCTCATTTTCGCAACAACAATGGGCCTCGTAATTACTTATTCGTCGCGCGAAACTACCAACTCAGCGTTAAGGTTTCGCGGCCTCAAAAGAAAACACCCTCTGAATAAAACCCAAGCTAATTGAATTGCATTCAGGTGTAATTGGACGAGAACTCCTAATTAAAATGCCGTCGCTTATATTTCCCGCGAGCGCTTATAGTGCGCAGCTTCGAGCTTAGAATCACAATTTTTCTTTTCTTTTGTTTTTTTATTAAAATCGAAAATATGAATAAGTAACAAAATGAAAGTCACGTCGCATATATAGAGATGTAGGAATATCGTCGAATGACAAAGCGTCGCAGTGGAAAATACCCATCGACGGGGTAGCCGCAGTCTCTTGAGAGAGAGAGAGACGACGCGACGGAAAGACAGAGAAGCGACGGGCCGAAGAAGCCGTCGACACGCGATGTAAGCCGATACCGAAAACCGCAATGCGGAGTTGTCGCGCCCGTCCGACGCTGTATAGATGTGCACAGGTATATATAGGGTATAGTTGTGCTGTGTACTCTATGGCTGACGCGACGGAAGTTGCCTTTCTTGCGTTTTCCTTTATTATTGCGTTAATTACTGTGTATTATAGCTTGTATAGAAGCTTTTAATATTCTGAGCCGTCCAATGTAATGCATATACTGAGAAAATTTTATCATATACATTATTATTTAATATATTGTTAAAGATTACTACACCAAATAGTAAAATTTACCCTAATACACGTAACGCTAAAAATTACCATAAATTGGCGTGAAACTAGAATAATTTTTACCACCCGCTTTTCTCACTGCATTTATTACTCGTCAGTACAACAACTCAATCAGTAAAAAAAGAAAATCTCTCTGTAATCCCCGAAACGCGTGTAATCACCGTAAAAAGCTCTCTTCCGCAGACAAACGCGCAATTCCACTTGCCGATTGATCGTCGGGCAATAAGACACTCGAGTCATCCCTCACCTGTATAGCTCTATATATATATACGCTTAATCCCCGGCCACTGCGGAAAAATATTCATCAGTCTCGACTACACTGCGGCAATCGCTCGGCTTAATTTCTCCGAAATAAAAAACGACACCGGCTCCACCGAGCGCTCTCGTCTTTCGTCGACGTAACGAGCAATTTGCAAACAACAACTGCAGCGTCGACGTATACATACATACATACATACTGGTGTAGGTATCTGTATAGGTAGAGAGAGAAACGAGCGTCGTGTGTATTCTCGCGACAATCAGGCTGATTGTCGGGGCGCGATTGCACGCGAATACTAATGAAGATTAGCCGGTAGTGTCGCTACTGCAGCTGCGCGTGCCAGGTGTAAAAGTTATTTCCCTTAAGAATATGATGCGGTGCTCGGTCTGTAGTGTAGTGGTATAATATATAGTGCGCGGTTTGTTCGAGTGGCGAGGGTTTATTGGGTTTCGTGGCTTTATACGATCTGGGTACTTTGTATCGATTATATGATATTCAAATTTTGGTTGGAGTTATGCAAATGAACGAGTATAATTTTATTTTAAATATAACCCACATCAAACACATTACCCGCAATCGATATACGGACAATATTTACTCCCTTGAATTTTCGCGCGCTTTTTGAGCCGCAAGCTCCGCCGCGCTAAGCGCATAACTAATTTTGTTTTCTCTCTACAATATTAACGACGCGTTTCGATTCCAGAATCGCTTGCACATAAAATTACAAATACACCGCAGTCTCGTATACACAGACCAACACTGCCGCATTGCGTGTAACACCGAGATAAATATTGTTATATATATCTCGTTGGAACTGTAGTGGCGAATTCGTTTTCGCGTGAGCTTAATTGCCTTCGGGATTTTCGTGCCGAGATGAAATCCGAGATCAAAGTGCACTTATATTATACACGTATATAGAAACAAAATATAAATTCGCGCAGCCACTCGACTGACCCAGTGACGCCGACACTCCATCGAATGCGTTAAAAATTAAAAAAAAAGCTTCGAATAACGTCCATCCAATTCACTACAGCGTCCTCTCGATGTCTTCGAGCCGTGTCAGAGTCCTGAAATCGAGATATATAATACAGCCTCTCGAGATCGGTTCGTGACGGCAAACGCAAACTCGAGCACTGGCGTCAAACCTGATGCTCCTCTCGCTGACGTTAATTGATGCATACGAGAGAGAGAGAGTCAGTTAGCTGACGACTCGACTGGACTGACTATAGTATTATATAGTGGCTGTCTCTCGTCGCGCTTTCGATCTCTGATAGCCGCGATCGAGTTTCCATCAGGGAATCGGTTGGCTGGGATTTATTTATGAACGAGATAATATATGTATAATAATCGTACCTGAAAAATCGGCCTATAAACAGGTCTCCTTAGAACGATATATATCTCGGGATAATTACGACTCGTCATCGCTGCACAGCTCCGCCTTAATCTCCTCCATTCGAGTTTCCAAAGTACATTCAATCCCCGAGTGCATTATCTCATCAAAAGCTCCTCTCCTGACTATACTCTACTATCCGACTGCAAAGACAGCAGTTCTCGCCGACGAGATTCTCAAGTCTGCGCATAATATATAAATCCGTGTCCTATATATAATATATACATGATACTGTCCTGTATATTACGACTTTACAAGATATAATAATCGCGTAGATACAAAAAAAAATAATAATAAACTCCTTCGACATCCCACTTAACTATTATAATCCTCGATCAGACACGAGGCCGATTAGTCCGTGTACACGCCTCAGCCGATCGATCTGCCTCAGTAGCTTCTCTGCACATCGAACAGATGCGTCGGCTATTAGATATGCTGATGCGACTGGACGCTTGCTGGAGAGAGTCTATGCTTTGTGATAGATCAATGCGAAGCGAAGCAAAGGCAGTCGGACGTGTGTGTTTGGATTAATCGCGAATGCTTATGATGATAATGATGATATTGCACGCGTTTTGATCAAGCTTAAAATTAAATTATTTCTCGATATTTTTTAAAAAATTTTAATATATACTCATTAACGATGCATCGAGCATAAAGTCAGCATCGAGTACCACTTCATATAGAGCGTCAGGACAATCACGCGAACTCGGTCAGAACAAAAGCCAGCACGTCGCGACGGACAACACGTTTAAATATATATATGCATATCTGCAGTCCGTATAAAAGCGAATTAGAACTGAAGTATGCGGCGACAGAAGGACAATGGGCTGAATTCCATTATCATGTAAAGTGATAAACGTCACGGCAGTATATAGTGGCTAAACAATAAATCGTCAGTTCTATATAAATATAATGCTCAACTGCGCGAGAGAAAGACTGTTTTTAAATTATACGTATATATATAGATCGTCTGGTCTAATCGTGCGTTTTGAAAAGGAAAATTAACTCGGTGCCATCGCAGCTATATAAGTAAGAAACTTTTTATCAGTTTAATTAAATCACGGAGTCGTCGTTTAAAATACCCGAAATCCTGGAAGTAGGTCGACAAAACAAACCTACACGAAATCGCAATCACGTACTCGACTCCTAAGACATACATCAGAGCGCTTATCGTTGTAACAGATGCACTCGTTTGGCGAATTAGAAGTAGCTGGAGTCCATTAGATTTATTGTGACTCGAACGAATTCGATACAGCGAATCGCGGTTGTTTCCGTGGAAATATTTGCATTTCGCGGAGAGATGTGTATTATACACACGATATACTATGCAACTGATGCACACTCGACATGTATATAGATACATAGACACCGGAAATCAGCCATACTACGTGTAATTATACTCGACGAAACGTAAATATTACAGGACAAAAGAAGAATTAACAAATCGAAAATATTCAAGCTCTCAATCCTTTTTTTCCACCACAAAACACACCGGCTACATCGACGCGCTAAATTATTGGCTGCCTCTGGACACATAATGAATCGCTCGACGCGAGCGTCCGGCTTTTCATTATTGATATCGGGCCGCGCACATCGCTCGATTGATGAATTTTGGATGAGTCGGCTCTCGTCCCGACGAACCGTGTCCCGCACGATCGCATTAGCCGTATTTCGGATAAAAGGCGTGTAACGCGCTGCAGAGAGAGAGAGAGATTATCGAGTGGCTGTGCGGAAATGGAGTTTGGAAATTTCGTGTTATATTTTCTGAATAGAAAATTGATAATGATTTTTTGAATGGTATACGATGTTAATTACGATGATGACGTGCGATATGTACTATATTATAGGACGGCTGCGCAATTTCCGCATATTACGTATTCCTGTGGTTTCGCGTAGAACCAATAACAGAGAGAGAGCGAGAGAGTATGTTCGGTCTAATGAATGGACTTGGCGAAATGTGAGATGACGATTAAAGCTCGAACTTTGTGGTCTGTTCGTGCGTTATTGCGCTCGAGAATGATTATTAGTGATGATCAGCTTTTACGGTCCGGTATAACTTATCGCGTTGCAATATACGCGTACAATATTATGGTTCGAGAGCTTTTGGTGTGTAAAGATTGTATAGAGCGATAATTTTCGATTGTTTATAACGTCAAAGATTTATCTGTTCGATATAAACTGAAGCTAATTTGAAATCGCGTATAACAAACATACTAGATCTAATTTACGCGATTGCGCTCTTCGTTATTAGATTAAATTTTATCATTAATCATGCCGAAATTGATAAATCATTGTTGCGATGACGCATTCAATTTTCGTATATAATCAATGCGCTCATCTGAATTCAATTTATATATAGATATAGCAAAGTCGAGCTTTAAACACACGCACACACACACAAATAATAAAAGACCTCACGTCTGGCGAATAAAATTTACCAACACACACGCAATTCCTTGAATTTTCCGAAAATCCCGCTCATATTTCTCCCCAACTACATTCTCCTGTCATATAATCTAAAACGATTCAATCGACGCGGAAAATTTTCTTCAATATTCTACGCGCGCAGACTTGAAATTCTCCCGAAATATACGAACGACGACTTTATACTTATATTCGACTTTTATCTGTACCGACAAATATAAACAAACGTTACCAAATTCGTTAAACCACAAGCTAAAAGTGTCAAAGGGGAAAATAAACGCAGTACTTATGAAGGTCGACAGCAGCGTTGATGGTATATACGGGTATATATGTATAGAACGCGCAATGCGGCGAAATTCATGCGTACGTGTTGCGACGATTTCTTCGTACGTAAATTCGCGCGTGTTCCGGATAAGCGAGTTTCTTCGCGAGGATTTTTCTAGGGAAATAGCTTTTTGATGCTATGGATTTTCGAGATTTGTCGAGGAAAATTTTCTGACGCTTGATTTATATATAATGTGATCGAAGAACTATTGCTTTCTCGAAAAAGTTTTCTTGTCGTAAGATTAGTCACTAGTCTCAAAAAGTGTGTGATACTTTAAAAAATATATTCCTATGAACTTAAATATAAGAGCTAGATAAAATTATTTTGAATTGAACTAGCTACGTTTAAGTACTTAATTTTGCGCTATTGGAGTCATAACAAACGACGTCGATACTTCTCGCCCTCGGAAACCGCGAAGAATCTCCCTATGCAATCTCGCAAAGAGTACACACTCCCGCAGCTGATGCTTCTATAATATACCTATATATACCCGTCGTATGTACTCTAGTCTTTATCTTATAAGAAAGCCATACACGATACAGCTCTCTATATACACATAAGAAAAAGACCTCTCACTATAGTATAACACACATAATAAAGAACATAACTAAAGCTCGTCTCTTTCGTTTGCTTAACTTGCAGTACAACATAAAGAAGAAGGAAGAGGTGCAGGAGATCCAGCAGGAAGAACCCAATCCACTGATGCGCAAGAAAAAGACGCCCGAAGAATTGGCGGCCGAAGCGGAGATGGAGGACGAGGACGAGCTCACGAGTGAGTTTTATATATTATTATATCATATCAAATTTCTTCCTTTTATATCCAAGGGTATCCAATTAGCTTAAATATTTAACTAAAACAGAGGCTCACCGCAATCAAGCTATACACATATAGTACCTAGCTACAGCAGGATTCCAGAATACATAAACTGTCCCGTCGGTAAACTCTCGTCTCTCTCTCTGTGGTGTATATATCGTTTATATATATATATACCTATATATACGCCAACGGGCGCGCGGGGGCGAGGTTAATGGTAATCCATCCCGCGCTGAATTCTCAAGTACGCGACAACAAACACACACACACACACATGTGTGTATATATATATAGTGCATTCGTATGTATCGAGAGAAACGACGATCGATGATGGCTTAACGAGCCATGCGCGAGAAATCAAATAGGCGAACGCGCGGCGGCAGCGATCTGTGTGTAACGCGCTCGCAACGTGCGCGGAATGATCGAAAATTCGTTATCCCTGCTGCTGCTGCTCGTGACGCATGCGAAATCGAGAGAGAGATTTTGGACTTGACGGGCGAAAAATGACACGGAGAGTCTTTTTTTTGTAAACTTTTTTTATGGCGGGAAATTCAAATTTCGAATAATTGCAAAGTATTATATATAAAAAAAAGTTGAAGCAAAAAAGTATAACTAACGAATTCTTTGTGTTTGACCGCTTGCAGAGCTGAAGAACACGATAACGACGGGGGTGGACGAGCTGAAGACGCAATTCGAAGCTAGGTGCAGCCTCCAATGAGTCCATCTCGGCGAGCAGCGCTCGGCCGGCCGAGGAGTCATCTTTACCTCCACCAAAAGCGAGCTGAAGACGACGACGACGACGAGTACGAGAACCAAGACAAAAGAGCAGCAGCGGCGACGGTGCCAGAGGAGCAGGAATTCATTCTCCCACAGTCTGATGGCGCTCGCATCATCACCGCAGCCGCGGCTTAGCGCATAAAGAGAAATGGAATGATAAGAACCACTCGACGAGAAGATTCCTCCATCCCTCTCTCTCTCTCCCTTTCTCTTTCTCCATCTCATCCCTCTCGAGAAGCCAGGACTACATATATACATATAAGTCTATAACGAGGGATGATTAATCGGGTAAACACGATGGAAAGCGCCAGCAACGATTTCTGTTTGGCCGACGACGACGACGACGCTTATCGGGAGAGATGGAACAAGGGGAGGGAGAGACACGTCAGCGAGAGGAGAAAAATTGCAGAGGAGAGATTATACGACATATATAGGGGATCCGACGACGACGACGAGTTGGCACTTGTAGAGCAGAACACAACACACGTAATATACACACACATACACATACGAAAAGTATAATAATAATAATAATATCGACAAAACGACGAAGAGTATAATACAATGAAACCTGTGCAAGAAAAAAAAAGGAATAATAACAACAGAGGCGCTTCGATCGCGAAGACAACCACAGCCAAAGAGACAGAGGAAATATATACCAACAAAAAAAATTAATATAAATAAACAGACAACCCTGCACACCCATCAGTAATAATAATGGAAAAAAATAATAATAATAGAGTGCTTCGCTTCGAGCCAGAAAAAAATTTCTCTGCGCGTCGCCGGTATAATAATGTACAAGAAGAGAGAAGAGGAGGTGGTGGAAAGTGAATAAAAAAAAAGTATCTAGCATCTAAGTTTCTAGTGAAAAAAAAAATGAAATTACGATTAGCGGAACTAAGCGGTAGCGGAGTTATGTAGTTGCTAGTTGAATCAGAAAAAAATACACACGCGCGACGGCTGTTTCAATAATAATAATATTAATACTGATTAATGATAAATAAATTATATGATAAAGCCGACGGGGGGAGGGAGAGAAACAAGCGACGATTGCGGTGTTCGACGAGTGATGATGATGGATGAGAATTATTATTATTATTATTATTACACTTAATATTGATTATTATTGTAATTATTATTATTATTATACTGTCGACGATTATATAAGTATAGCGCATGAAAAAAAGACGAGGTTTGAGCCGTTGTACCATGTAGACGAGAGATTAAGCAAGCAAGACAGAGACAAACCGAAGAAAAAGCGCGTGCGCGTTTGTAAAATTAGATGCGTTTTTTCGTAAGCGCCTGGATTTCACGAGCGGGCAGCATAAATATTATATAGTCGATTTATTAAGACGAGCGATGGATACTTGACGTAAAAATGCGGTTGGCTTGACAACATAAAAAAAGAGAGAGAGATGAGCGTGTGCGAGAGAGAGAAAGAAAGCAAGGCAAAAAAAATGTTGCAAAAAAATAAAACAAATATGTAATAAGAGTAAAAAAAAAACTAGCGAAGCGCATAAGAGTAACAAGAAAACAAAAAGTTGAAAAAAAAATCGCGAGACAGGATGGATATAATCTCGGCAAGAGATACACGTGTGGACGGTAGTTCTTTGTTCGACCATCCGTCCGAGATTCTCGACAAACCAACGGCCCAATCGCGCGACTTGTACACGCGGTCAAACATATGGAGAAGAGCGAGCGCGCGCGCGCTCGCGTTGTTGTCATTGTTATTGTTGAATTTTTGCTAACCTAGAGCGAGACACGCGCGCAGCACATACGTCGCGGGACCCGAAGAGACCTCCGACCGTGACTCAAGTTCGATTTTTTTCTAAAAGAGAGAAAGAGCGAGGTTTATCGATACAGATACACACACTTACACACACTCTCACTTATAATTGCGTATAATATATCGTTGAGAATGAAATTCCACGGTAGTGTTGTTCTATATTTAGGCAGTCTGTGAAAATTCCGTGACTCGCGACGTGACTCCAGTGAATCGAGCGCAGAATCGGGGGAATCCCCGCATAGTTCAATGTTACTGTCGTCGCGGCGCTGGAGTCGCGTCGCACGTTACGTCGTATATAACACCTATAACCTCCAAAAGGAGAGGTCCTTCGGAGTCGCGACGCAATCCGGAACTCCGTTAAGACGCGAATGGCATGTCATTATCATCCCGCGATTTTTTTTTTACCAAGCGGGAATCGAACGGGATGCGACAGGAAGCTGAGAGGTAACCTAACCTAAAAATCAAAGACGTCCCCCGCGCGTACATACACGCACACTGGGCCGGAGGTTTTGAGTTATTATTTATATAGAGCGCGCGCACGCGACTGCCTATAGCGGCGGCGATATTTGTTGAAGTTGATATATAATAATAGTTCGATGTTAAGTCGCGCCGGCCGGGGCGTCACGTGCGCGCCATCTACATTTGAGAGAACGCGGACGAGATGGTTCTTGCAATGAGCACCGACTGCCGGCAGGTGATGCATGCCTTATATATAATATATATACTTTTACCTACGGTATATGATAAAACAAAAATATGAAGATTACACTGACACACCACACCCACACACACACAGACACACTGACAAATTTACACACAATGTACACGTAGTGGTTACTGTATATCGAGAGAACAAAAAAAAATAATAATAATGATAAAAGTTTTCGCGTTTAACACAGCGAGTTTGCGAGTGCAGTGAGTGTTTAGTGCGTGTGAGTAGTAGCGTGTGTGACTGTGTGTCGTGTACACGTGCGATTCTGCGCCATAACGAATAACGTATGTATTTGGAAGAAGGAAGAAAAACACTGAGAAAGAAAGCTATAGAAAGAGAGTGAAGAAGTATAACGTGCTTATTACACATTGCGGAGAAGATGACGATGTGGGGGTAGTGTTATATCGGCGGCATAGTAACATGTTTCTGGCAGTTTGATACAAATATATATATATACATATATATACAGTTATTACGTAGTAAATATATATATTGAGAGAGATGAGTAAAAAAAATGAAATTTGAAACACGTGATTTTATGTTTTCTCGACTAACCAGGTCAGCATTATTAAACCAGAAATATGCTTTTACACGTTTGTACTATCAGTGTGACGTTTGATATAAGATGAAAACCGACAAAAAACTAAATAATAAAGTACACGTATATATTATGTGAGAGAAAAAAACGTACTAAAGTATTAAAAAAAATATTATTATAATAATAATAATAATACACGAAGAAAAAAAACTAATCTCCTGCGGTGGGGTGAGTATACCGTAAAACACATCGGCAAAGAGTTAACGCGAGCTTTACACCGGACCGAGACCATAATAATACATGCGAGCGTGTGATGCATATAAAACGATAATATTGCAGGCGAAAGTATCGCAGTGTGTTGCGACGACGTGGACAAAACAAAAAGAAGCAAACGTGTCTATATAAATGAGGAAAAAATAACCCAAAGTAGCAACAGAACAAAGCGAGCCTAGTATTTTCGCGCGTGTACAGAAGCAAAACTTTGAACAAAAGAAGAAAAAAGAAAACAATGCTAAAATACCGTGTGAGTGTGTGCGAGCGACAGTCGAGTGAGAGAGATTGCGAGAGAAACTAAAATATAATGAATAACCCACGAGTTTTAACCGTGTTTAACATTAACAAGAGTAAAAATAACAAAAAAAAAATAAAAATCACCGAGTTGAGAAGAGACAAACAAAATAAAATAAAAATAATCACGTGCGTGATATATGCTGTTTTTTCTATGAACGCGACACGGAGAAAAAGTATTTTTTTATTTTCAAAGTATAATGAAAAAAACGTAAGAAACTTATTAACGATAGCAACAAAAAAAAGCACTGTGTATGGCGACAGTCGAGCGTGACGTAGGACGAAAAAAAAAGAATCTTATATACGCGAAACGCGCACCTCAGTCTAATATCTTTCCGCTTTGACGCGTCGAGCGCTTCGTATATATAAATGATAACACACTGTATCTGTATATACGAAAAACTCGATTTTTATCGATCGTATACGCGGTACAGAGAAGGTGAAGTGCTTGTATTTCGGAATCGAGAGCCAAGTCAGTCTATTCTTCTTCTTCTTCTTCGTTGATCTTTCTCGGCGCACTATTATATGAAGTTCTCGATTTTAACAAAGGACGGGGATTAAAACGAGGTAACATGTCTAAAAATGCTGTATTACAAATTTTCGATTTATCGGATTTGATTTCGGGGTTCTTTCAGTTTTTACCGCCCACGAGATTACCAAAAAAAGAATGACACGAAAAAAAAATTTAATACTATATACACGACGATGTTATACGAGACACATATTATGATCACACATATTATACCTATACTGTATTAACCGTCGAATAATCCTGTTAGCGAAGTTTTCTAGATGCAAGAAAGAAAAATGCAAACCACGATATTCTAAAAATCGTTTTTTTATTCGAGAAACAGTATATTAAAAAAAAACGAATAAAACACAACGGACACATAAACGCGGAAGCCTCAGAGTAGTTTCGGGCTTCCACAACTATAATATCGAATAAAAAAATATATAAGCAAACGCAAACAGTGGTGAACGTAGATTTGTACAAACGAAGTAATAAAGTAAATGTAAAAACAGAGAAACACAAACATTGACGCTATGACAATATGGTAGTCGAGGCGTATCTATATTGATATATAACGAAATAACAAATTTTGGATTTTCGAAGGTTCAATACACACACAACCGATTATACTATAAAAAAATAATTAAAAAAATAACAGGCAGTCGAAGTCATGCGAGTGTGTGCACGCATTCCGTCGCTAAATAAAAAACAAGCATTCGTTAAAAAAAAAAACAATACACACAGCTGTAATGATATACTTAGCTCTCATATGTAAATGGATTATTAAACGTATACACACACAGAGAATGTTGTTCGCGCGCGCTTGGCGAATTCGATGTGCACTTCTTAATGCAACAATGTCGCTGCTGCACACTTTAACCCTCGTATATAAAGTTTTCGATTTTGGAATGATCTCACTGACAGAGTTGCCAAAATTATTTCAATACATACCATCCGAGAAGAGAAAACAAATAAATCTCATTCCAGAATCGAGACAATTCGCGTCGTATATATATATATATCGAACAAACGACACACCCTCTCTTACACGCTCGTTGTTGAAAACGAACGTTCTTACAAGCACACATTACTATATAGAAGCAAACTCGCAGTTCTACAAAACTTTATCTCTCTTTCCTCTCGTCATTTCTCGAAAAAAAAAGCTCCAAAACTTCCCGATTTTTTGCACTATCTCTGCTGCACATGTCCTCTGATGCACTTTTCTGATAACCAAGAGAGCTGCGAGTCGCAAAGTTTTCTCCCGGCAATTCGATCGTCGGAGAAATATAATAACAAAATACACGAACAGAAACGAGACGTGCGCGCGAAAGACCGCGTAAATATAAAGCAATAACGATTAAACTCCACAAGTATATTTATACGTCACACAGACACAGCGTATAATAAAAGCAAACCGAATAAGTGAAAATAATGAAGAACACGTGTAACTGCAGGGCCTGCTATATACAACAAGAAGAAAAAAAATAAACAAAAATGAAATAGTCTGTCTCTCTCGTGTCTCGATGTTGCATGCCTGTTAATGTGCTTATTACGACTGTCAATTCTCGATGATGGTCTCGACGAGGAGTATATATGATATATGTAAGTATAGCTACTATACTGACGTGTTCCTCCTCGGGACCGAGTCACAACCGCTGCTGCAGCTTTTACTCGTCGTCGGAAGCTCGGTCGGAGAGGATCTCGAAAGTTATCCGATCATTTTAGTATGACGCGAACCAAAAAAAAAAAAGAAACAAACTTTAGAGAGTGAGAGTAACCGGAGCAAACGTGTTGTTTAGTAGCCTAGCGATGTAAAGAAAAAAAAATAAATAAAGAAACACTGTAGGGAGTCTATTGTGAGAAACAAAATAAAAAGTGAGAGCGAAGGGTAACGGATAGCATATCAGTAATTAATAAACGATGATCGTTTCGGTCCCCCTTTTTTCGCGGCGGATATTATATATTTTTGTAACGCCGAGTAAATTTGCTGGCGTGTCCGGTTATGCACCTGAGTTTTTCCCGAAATTTTATTTTTCTATACGTACACACGAGTGCTGAGATAAGAAAAAATGATTTTTTTTTCGTTCGATCTTCAGTTTAAACACACATAATAAATCGTCTAATATACTATAATAGAGAGGGAGAGAGAGAGAGTGAGATGGAGACGCGGCGAATAGGGGGGGACCAGCGAGAATTCCTTATGGTACCAAATCACACACACGCGAAAGTAAGCAGAATGCAAAGTGACTATGAAATAAAAAAATAAAAAAAATAATTAACAAATATTGAATACAGAAATCGCCTATATTTTGTTACGTGGCAGTTTGTGGAACGCGGAAAAAAAGTAACGATATAACGATACCAAACGGGGAGGCTCGATCACTATAAACTAGTAAAAAAAGCGTCGGGGTCAATCATGATTTTCAAAAATAACAAAATAAAAATAAACCAGTTAAAAGAAGTTGTATAAGAAACAAAAAGGATGTATACCAGAATAGCAACGACGATGACGACTATTGTACGAACTTGGGGAAAAAAAAATATATATATAAAAAAAGGCTGGCGGATAACTTGCGAGAGGCCGGAAACGCCGGGTTGCGCTCTTTCTCTCTATATGATCAATTTTTCTTTTCTATTTATATGGTATAAGGTGTTTCTAGATGAAGACGCTTTGAACGTATGTACCTTTGTCGAGCATCTCTCCTATACAAAACCTTGTTCTCCTTACTTCAGGGACATTTAACAAAAAAAAAGCATATATATATATTCTATATATACACACATCTTCGCTCGAGTCCGGAAATCGACGAGCCCAACCTATCGATTATTATATCACTCGCGTATTATACCTCTATATTTTTGCCATAGCATACGAAATTCAAGCTTCCTGATACTCGTCGGCCAATTTGCATTTGCGGAATAATCGCTCTCGGAAAATGATAATTGGCGGACTCGATTATTGTTGCACCAAAATCGACGCGATTGCTTTCGTTGGGACCGTCGATCGAACGCTCGAACTCCTCTGTCCAATAAAAAAAATGATATTCTGCCGGTAAAAGAAATGAGCAAAAAAAAAACGAGAGAAAACTATATATATTCAGCAAACAGAAAATACAAACAATATACTTGAAGTCAATTACTCCTATTATATTTATTATTATAAAAATAAAAGAAAGAAACAAAAGTATGCCGAGATATGTAAATTTTACTTATATAGAAGTGAACGGACCGTTGTAAGAAACGTGAAGACGATGAAAGGAGAGAAATCTATATATCCCATTGAAAAAAAACGCATTAACGAAGTATATCGTCACACATTAGAAACAAGAAAAACCGCCTATTAAACGATTAACGTTCAATTATTACATATTAAACGAAAAGTGAGTAATTATATTCAGGACGATATTAAGGACTGGCGCATAGCGAGAACAGATGGAAATATACCAAAAAAAACACGTTATATTATATATAATACAATAATAATAGAAACAAAAAGAGAACAAACGTATAATCAACACGCTATAGTTGACACGAAGATAAAAAGAAGACAGCCCACACTCAGAGACTCTCGTTTTCCCCTCCTCGTTTATAATCCTATTCTTCTGTTCCCGAGTTCTATACAAAACACATACACACACTCGACACTTTAGCACACACACACACAAACATACACGAGTTTAAAAAAAAGGTGAGAAACAAACGAAAAAATTGGACAACCTCTCTTTCAATGTCTTGTGTATACGCAAACAAAAAAAAGATATGTGGAAAAAAAAACTTCCGATCTCTCTTTACTCGCGCCTTCGATGTTTCTACATGCATGTAAACTACTACTTCTCTTATAGCTGAAATCGTGTGGACTTAGCTATTTAATTATACGCTCGATGTCGAAGGACGAATCCAGACGAATATCTTTGGCTGATTATATTATGCTGTTACATACACACACACACACTCCGGAAAAAAAAATTCGCTGCCAATTCTCTATCTCTGCCGGTGCTCTGATGCTTTATTCGTTCAAAAACGAAAGTGTACGTGTGATTTGAATAAAAAAAGAAAGAACGCAATGAAACACATTCGTCTGGATTGCGATCCGCGAGGTCTCTTCTCTATTTCCTCGCAACTTTCTAGCGAGACAAACTCGTAGCAGTGACATTCGTCTGTATCTATAAATATACATAATTTATCGATGTTGTAAATAATAAAAAGGAATCAAGTAAAGATTAAAAAAAAACAAAAGAAAAACAAATGGTTGACGCGTGTCTCTTGTAACTATATATGCATGTCCTGTATTTTTTCTTTCTTTCTTTATATTATCTTTCAGTTGTGTTTATATATTATAATACCTTTTTTCTCTTCGCTCACTATTATACTATATATTTTTTTCTTTTTTTTCATCATATATTTATACATATGTTTTCCGCCTTTTTGCGTTCTGTGTATGTAAATGGGGCCGTGTGCGCATATCTCTATATGGTGTGTGCTAAATAGCAGCTCGACAACAGCAGCAGCAGCAGAAAATGAGAACGAAATCGTAGAGCTATATATATAATACACTTTGAAGATTAAAAAAAATATATATCTATATATTGCGATGTCGCCGCTATTGTTGTTCACTACGCTGATCAGTGTCGTGTGCGTGTGTGTGTGTGTCGTTGTTGTTCTTGTTCTTATTGTTGTTGTTTCTCTCTGATATTCTTGTTGTATGCGTATATAACTTTTGACGTATCTTCTGGACAGCTTTACTCTATATCTCTGATAAAAAAAGAACATACACGTATTATATACTGAGGACAGAATAGACGGCGAATCGTGTGCACATTACGAGAGTTGCGTTCTATATATATAGGGTGTATGATAGCAAAAAAATCGTTTTAACCCCATGATCCACGTCCTGTCGTTATTATATATAGCTTATTATTATTATTCGCGAATCTGAAACAAAAAAATACGCTACGAGATTACCTACGATTTGGGAAAATATCTGGAAACGCGAAGTATAGCCTACCACGTGTCTTTCGGTCGTAAAAGCACGTGTAACTTTCGCTGACTATATTGTGCAAAATTTTAAAAACAAAAAAACGATTGTATTGTTTTCGACTGAAGTCGCGACTTACGCTTAAATTCATATATTATACACACGTGTGAATATATTAATAAGTATAGCAAAGGTGAGAATGGTGGGAGAAAAATGTTCTTTCTTTATTTGGTCTCGTTGATTATTAGAACGCGTCGAATAAATTTTGACAGAAATATAAGAGTTATACAAAGACGCGACCCTCGCCACCCTACACACGTGGCACGTGATACGCAAAGCGCTTATAAAACAAAATTGAGAAAAGAAATTCGTGTTTCGCGTATTTGAGTAGTGGTTCTATACTTATACATATACATTATAAGGGAAAATGAAGAATCAGTAATAATCTGCCATTCGCCTGTACGTGAATTTGAGTTTATATTATGAAGTTTGATTAAAAGTTATCAGACAGTATAGTTATTGTATTTTGTTTTTAAATAAAAATGAATGACATTTTAATATTGATCCGGCGAGTGGCAGTGTACTTTAGGATATAACAGTGTATTTAATGAACCTTGTAACGAATGTAGATTAATAATCAATAAACGGCTGATATAACCTCAGTAAAATAATGTAGAAGTAGAGGCTTTTGAAAAAAGTGTTTGCTGCTTCGAGAGAAAAACTGTTGGATCGTTATTTGTTATACTAATTGAATATTAATCATTTACATACATATATAATAAAGAAATTATATACCTTTTCTTTCGTAAATATATATTGTTATTTAAACTTTGTAAAGAAAACAAAATGAAGAATAAAACGACTATGTACTAAGAAAAAAAAATTAATCAACGCTAAAAATTGACTATTAAATTTGTAATCACATTCATGTTGGAAATTATAATACCTTATATTCTAAAGTTTTAAAGAAAAAAAAACAATATACTCCTATAAAAACGATCGCATTAAAGTTTAATTAATCAAAAGTTTGTGTGATGTAAATAACGAAAAGTTTTCATATACAAAAATTACGAGAAAAAAAATGAGTTGCTTTGGTTATTGGGTCATCAGGAAAAAATCCAACGAGTAAACTCTGTGCGAACGTTTCCACACGCATACGAATGCGCCGAAGAACAACTTCATTTCCAATGCTATACGATATAGTACAGTAGAGTAGCTTTCTTTTTTAACAGCACTGTACATTCGCAGGAAAAAAAGACAAGCGCGTGCACGTTCGAAACAAAGAATAAAAACGGAAAAGAGCAGTAGCACAAGAGTGAGGAAGATAATAGTTATATGTATAGAGAGTGTGTGTGTGATCGAAAAGAGCGAAAATCAAATGGAAATCGAGTGTGAATGGAAGAATTTTTTCTTCTCGCAGCTGTCGAGTGCGCGTATGTGGAAGGAAAGTATACAGAAAATAAAAAGAATAACACACTCGACTGAAAATTTATCGTGGTAAAAATTGTCGTTTATAAATATATATATACTTGTATTCTCTGATTCCTTTCGTTTTTGAAGCAACAATTTTACTCGAGAAAATTTCAGAGAGAAGCTATAAAAAAAGCAAACTATACAATATGACTATTCCAAGACAACGACACAACATATTATAAAGGGTAATAAACGATTCTTAAAAAAAAGAACTATACACCTTATTATTGCAATGATTGACGAGACTTGTGCGACGATACGGCGATTGCGTTCTTAACTATTTTAAAGAAAATAAAGAAAACTATATATACGCGCATATGGAATATATATATATATTTAAAGCAACAAAAAAAAGTAATCGAGATCAATACACTCACAGTATATAGCGATTAAGTGCGCGAGGCGTGACGAAATCACGTTTTTTAAATTAGGCGCTCCGCACTGCTGTTCTTGCGAAATTCCGAGGTTCTCGTCGCGAGTCTTTGTCGACGGCTGCAAAATTTTTCATCGTCAAACGGCTGATCTTTTTTTAACACACCCGTGAATTGTTTTTCGTTCGATTTAGGAGAAACACTGCTGTATACTATTACACGAAAATGAAAATATCTCGACACAATGTTGTTCGTATAGCGTCACTACCAAATTCTTTCGAGTCTTATACAGTATAATAAATGATACATATTTATAATGTGTAAAAGTGACTTTTTTGCACGATCGTTTTGATACGAGATTTTGATTGATAAAAGTGTATATCGGTTTATTTGAACGCACGAAAACTGAAAAAAACTGTGTTCACACGTATTCTGCCATTGTTTGAAAATAATAAAATAACGGATCTCTAAATTTCTATTGAACAGCAGCGGTCACATTATAGAACTCTAACTTTAGTTTTCTCTAGACGTGAACTCTGATAGGTTGACTGGGTAAAATCGACGATTGTACAACAATTCTGTCCACATCAGGCCGGAGAACTCTTAATCATTCTGCTTTTCCAACTGCCATTTTTTTAAGTACACACACACACATTCGGGACTTTTTCGAGAAAAAAAATATTAAATTCTCCAAGTGATATACAAATGGAATAACTTGAAAACAGAGAGCGACGCGACACACTTTTTCGAGCGGACTTGTGCGATTTTTCGAGCGACGATTATATTGCAACGAGCCTTGGTTTTCTTACTTCGTGTATACAATGCTATCAAAACAACAAAAAAAAAGCAGCTTGCTTTTTCATCCGCTAAAAGCATCATCTCCGCGAGCTTTGCATCTCTTGCTGTGAAAACTTGCCTCGCTGTTTTTGCTCACGTTATTTATAGTCACAGGCCAATTTTCGCGAGAAAAATAAAAACACAAACTACTCTTGCCCTATACTATACTGATACGGTCTTTACTTTACTTAAAAAGTCTCTACCCTTGTAGTATCGACACTGTTGTCGTAATCGTTTATCTCTTGAAACCACGTTAACCAAGAAGCAATATTGTTGATGCCTATATTAATTAAAGAAGAAAAAAACGACTCACAAGCCTTCTTATCCAAGCAAAAGTATATACAAAGTTTAACAATGAAGCAAACACACCTTTTAAAAGGACAACCCGCAACATTCACAGTGACAAAGCACAAAAATGATGCAGAGAGATACGAAAAAAAAACACGCGTAAAATTTAATATACATAGATACGAACGAACGCTGACACCAAAACGAGAAGCAAGAAAATTTTAAGTGACAAAAATTAATCGCGAATAAGCAAATAATAAGTCTTTCGATTTATCATTTCTTTTGCGTTGATGTATACAAATGTGCAGAGGAACAAATAAAGCTAATTGAAGGTGTATAAGGGGATAACGTGGAAATACTAAGGGTAAAAAAAAATCGGATGAAAAAGGACGAAGAGCAACGGCACCCATTCCTAACAAGTATAGATTCCCCGAATCCTTGATATCCCGATCCGAAACTGCCGATTTCTTACCGATTTCTTTTAAAGGAAATCTAAGAGAAAAGAAATACTTATTAGGATCGGTAAGAAATCGGCAATTTTTAAACAAAAAAAAAAGAAGAACGAGAAAAGGAGCTAGTAGAAGCTTGTAGTGGCGAGAGTTTATCCGTATAGACTTGCGTGTGAAATATTAGGTAGAGAAAAAAAAGTATGATAAAAGAGTCGCAAAAATTAAAATGAAAACACCACGTGTATAAAGGTAACGAAAGTGAAGAGATTGAATAAAAAAAGTGACAATTATAATCGTGCATAATAGAGGTTAAGGAATAATCAGTACTGCAAAAGAGAGTCACAGAGCGAACGAGTGAGAGAGAGAGAGCGAGAGAAATAAATAGGGAAAAAGCGAACGAATTTGTTGTTGAAACTTATATTATGTAAAACTTAAGGGATAAAAGAGAAAACCGTGACGATGATGCTAACGATGATGATAATATTATATATATATATTGTTGTTAGATATATATAAATCTTATATATATTATATATTGATACTTATAAAGAAAACCAAATGAAATATATCTAGGAGTTAAGCGATTCACACACACCAAAAATTGACGACACTCGCACGGGCTCGCGAAAAGTCGGAGTAACTATTCGAAGAAAAAAAAACAGAAGAACGGAAGGAAGTATACACGTCGAAGCCGCTCCGACTTTGCCGAGACTCGGGAACTCGAAAATCGAGAAAAGAAAATTAACACAGTGGAAGGGGGGAGTACTTTTATTTTCTGCTTGTAGAGCGCCGCCGTTAATCGCAAGACACGACCTTTGCATTTTTCTTTTTTCACTTTCATATTTTTGACTCTTAATTTTCCTTATTATACCCTACTACTCTTGAGTTACATTATATAGTTATAGTAAAAAAAACGATAGTTGATTAGTCTCGTATACATTCGACCGAGTGATATCGCATCGTATATAGACTATATTACATTATATAGTATTTAAACATATTCAAGCATTTACAGTTTTAACATTCGTCACAAGTTATAATTAAACGTATAGGAATGTATAGATAATAGAGTTAGCGCGCGATATCGCTCGACCGGATTATATATAGAAGAAATGTCTATATTTAGATTCGTCGTCGGAAAGGAAGAAGTTGCTGTTGTTTTCGTTTGGGACTGCGCATCTATACTTTTTCGCACATCACGACTCTACACCACCACACTGCGTTACGCCTCTTTCGAGCTATATACATATATATATACATACTCGCATATATGACGAGTAACGAAGCCAAGGCGAAGAGCGAATATCCGACGCAAGACACGTGTATTGAAGAGACACACGAAGATAATATAGATGCGAAGATTATTATTATCATGGGCAGAACAGATTATATATATATAATATATACGACACATTATATATTGACAAAACTCGATTCGGGGGCGCGCCTCACCGTTATAGCTCTTATTACTATATCTATATAGTAATATTACTAATGAATAATAATGCAAAATAATAATATTATTATACTAATAATAAACAAAAGTGAATTAACAGACAAAATGCGTTTATGTTATTTAGTTCTAACCACTGAATAAATGAATAAAAAAAAAGTAATAAAAATCAATCATGTTACCAAAAAAAACTCAAAAGTGTACGTGTTTATCATTTTTTACATCCTTGTAAATTCTGTCTCATTTTATTTCTCTATACATACCGAATTATGTCGATTATTTTAGTTTACGAAGTAAGTATATCTTGTATTCTTTTCGCAAAACACAAATAGATATATAGCATTTCCTGATTCACGTAAAGTAATCCAATTTCAATAAAAAAAAAGTATATATATATTTACCTCTCCGAGAGCCCCACCGAAATCCGTTCCAATTACCGCAATTACAAAAGTCTATAGACGACCAGTGGCCAGCACCTGCAAACTCCTGTATACTCCCGATTTTTCCGCCTACGCGAGCAAAACGCCTGCATTCGACCCAGATTCCATTTGGCGCTTATGCAATTAAGCAAAATGCCAATTTCCAAATCGGTATTTAGGCAAACTGTCGTCGCCTTTGTCCATCGGCTCATCCAGTTATCGAGCGAACGTCGTGCTGAGCAGTTACTACCTGCTCGACCCCGTCCTTTTTATACTATGTGACTTAGTTTTTCAATTTTTTTGTACGTTTTTATTTCTAAGAGATTTTTTTTATTCGGTATAAGTTAGAGTAGAGCTTTTTTTATCGACGCTATGGCGCGAAATTCAAATATAGCACTGGCTGTCTGCTGCTTCCTGGGACTGGCAGCTGCTGCGGAGGAGATGACACTGAGCGTGAACGTCAAGAAACCACTCGTCGTTGTCAGCGATAAATTCTTGAGCGTTACTTTGGATCCCGTCGTTTTGTTCAATAGCGAAATGTTGAGGTGAGTACCGGGTATTTATCGAGACTAACTAAATTCTAAAAAAATCTTAAAATCAAGTCTGATCATTCTCGATACTTCATCCTAAAAAAAAAAATTATCGATCGACAGCGACACAGAGAAAAGCACGAGTATGGCAAAAGCTCTGGCTCCGGCATACGTGCGTATAGCCGGTCCACGAAGCAACTCGTACGTCTTCGAGCGTGGACTATACCCACAAGAGGCACACCCGGATCCCGGTTACACGTTCTCAGGTGAGTACTCTATATCTCAGAGCAAAATGAGCCCGATCCGGTTTCCTCTCGAGAACCGTGTATTTATAAGTCTTTGAGAAATTCGTTGAAATTTAACTTTAAATAATTTTACGAAGCTCGATCGTAATAATAAAGCCATTATAAAAGAGACAGCAAAATCATCCGTAAGCAGAACGCGAACGACCTTGGAAATTCGATTTCTAGCACGTATCGCTTACTCCAGT
Organism: Cecidostiba fungosa; assembly: GCA_900474305.1. NCBI lineage: Eukaryota > Metazoa > Arthropoda > Insecta > Hymenoptera > Pteromalidae > Cecidostiba > Cecidostiba fungosa. The sequence continues at coordinate 76,273 of UCOJ01000560.1, forward strand.
CGCGCAAGATAGTCACGGACGGCCCGTAAACAACACATATCCGATATAATACTTGGCTAAGGGGTCGTCGCGCTGTATATAGGTATATCTATACAGAAACGTGCGATCGTGAAACACTGGGCGCCAGCCGTTGTCTCGACACTAAATGTCGACTTCTAATTACGCTCCTTTCGTATATATATATTAGAATAGAATATAGAAAAGTATTATACAAGTCTCTAAAAAATCACGTGAAATAAAAGATAATAGAATAATAACATACAAAGATAGAGCGAGAATTGGACAACAACGCAAGAGTAAGCCCGTTTATCTCCTGATGCGCAAAAAGCCATAATGTCCGTCCGGTGTAGAAAAGCGTATAGCAGCGTTTACGAGCTGCCGTTAAATCTGCGACGCGTCGTATTATATACCGAGAGAGCCGTATATGTGACCCAAAGAGAGTCTACCTCTCGCTTTGATCTCGACGACAGTATATATATAGAGAAAGAGAAGCCGATCCAGTGAACTCCCTCTATCTCTCTCTCTGTCGTCGGTGTGGAGAGTTTTATGGGGTATTGGCAAAAATTGATCGGCAATCTCGATGCCCGATCGGATTTACGAGGCCGAGTTTTATTTTCGCGAGAAGCTCCGGCGTACCGCCTTATATATTGATGCGCGACTATACTACGGTGTCGTGTGTGGATTACTCGGGATAAGATATAAGTTTTGATTATAATCTTGTATATACAGTAAAGTATGATATTACGCGTAATAATCTCACAGAGACACACTGGATCAATGTGCATCAGTGGGCAGAACGATCGGGTCTGGACGTAATCGCAAGCATCGCACCCCAACAATGGGACAGCGTTGCTGCAAGCTCGAAAGCTACAGCTTGGGATCCGAGAAACGCCCTCGACCTCATTTCTTTCAGTGACCATCTGGGATACAACACGAGCTGGCAGCTCGGATATGGTGAGTATAATTTTTTTTTTCTTTTCAAAAGCTCGCGAAAAAGAGCCTTTATTATATCGCTCTATATAAACGCTACGACAAAAAAGCTCTTCGTCAAATCAAATTCTCAGCCATGAAGCTTTCCGCCGCTGCACTAAAAACTTCAAAATGAAGCTCCGCGCAGTCATAAAATCGCGCACTCGGCTTTTCCGCGAAACGACAGCCTCTCGACCCAAAAATCAAGACCCGCATAGATTTGATGGGCTGACGGCCGTAAAGGTGCGAGAGCGCGAGCATGATATGCATATGCGCGCGCGCCAGCTAGCCACATAGCGGTGATAAATCGCGCGAAGAGATAAGCGCACCGGCAGCTGCGTTGCTGCCGTGAGATTAGATATCGTCGGGGGTGTGGATTAATGGCCCAGAGCTTTGCGCGATAACGCGGAATATTTTTTATTTTTATAGTAGCTATCTTTAATAATAAATAAAATGATGAAATTTGCGCAGAATGTCAGACGCGTTGTGACATAAGCGGGACGGAACTCGGACGTGATGTACAGCGTCTTCGTAATATGTTGGACGCTTTTCCGAGATTCGCTGAAAGAGGTATCGTTGCCGGCCCTGACGTCGTCACCTTTAAGACACGTCAACAACAACAATATCTACAGGACTATTTTGCTGCGGCTAGTTCATCACTCAGCGCTATCACTTGGCATCCGTGAGTTTTATGTATACTTTGAATTTGGAGGAAGCATCAGAATTTTATGTATATACGGTTTTTTGTTTGCTGATATAATGGAGACAAAAAGTTAACGGATATCGAAAGTTTTCAAAAAGTTTACTTGTTTGAGGATCGAACTTGCAAGCTCGAGTATATGAACCTTTCTAAGGACGAAAGTTTAAAAAGTTGTAAGAATGAGCGTATACTGGCATTTTAAAATTCTTTTATTTTTCTAACTTCGAAAGTGATGGTTAAAAATTAAAGAATCATAAAATGCATCGACATACTTTCGAAGCGAACATTTTTAATCAACTTCTCTTCTCTCGCAATTTGGAATTTCGTCATAATCGATATATCCCCCGTAAATGCGTCGAACATTTTAAAAGCTCACGAGCTTTTATTTCAGATTGCGCTCAGCAGATATGAATTATCGGATTTGGCTTATGTGCGATTCGGTTTTACTTAGCAAATGCACTTCGAAAATGAATAAGGGGATTTGCGGATGGAAATTTTTTATCTCCATTACGAGAGGATTATAAAATTTTCATTTTTGTAAAAGATGGCTTATTTTTAACGCAGCTTTTGATGATATCTAATTTTAATGGATATTCCAGAGACTTTGCGGGGATTACACTTGAAGTAGACGGTGTTTCGATGCATCACGATGATCTCGCACTCGAGAAGGACAGCTTTTACAGAGTAGCAGGACGACACATTATGAAAAAACCGTTGTGGATCGGTAATGACACGATTATAGTACTCTGATCAGATGCAAATGTAAAATGTACAATAACACCTTATTTTTATAGCGGAATCAAGGCCAGAAGAGTGTAAGCGCCAATTTCTGGGTGCACTCGTCTGGGCGAGGCGTCTTGGAAATTCAGCGAAACTCGGCGTTCAGGTGCTGATGAGACAGCCCGAGGGTTCGAACCTATTCAAACCAACACCGGTAATTAACTAACATTTAAAAAAATATTAATAAAATTCTTAACGAAAAACGTCGAGACTTCCAAACTCGCCATCAAGCTCAAATCCCCTCACTTTTCAAACTAAAGCTCTCTCACTCTTTTCTCGAAAATCGCAGGATTACTGGGTGTCGGTGCTGCATAAGATGCTGGTCGGTCGGGAGGTCCTCGACACAAGGATCGCCGCAGGCAACCGTACACACGTGCACTTCTACAGCCACTGCACCAAACCCTCGTCCAGATACGAACGCGGTTCGCTCACCATTTTCGGCATCAATCTCACCCCGTCCAAAGTCACCGCTAGTCTCAAGGGTCTCAAGCTCAAAGTCGTGCACAAGTACGTGATGCTGCCGGGATATGACGCGCCGAACCGCATGTTCTCCGAGTAAGTTTTCAGGATTTTACTCTTGTTTTTATAAGTAATATTATTTATGTTATTAACGAGCTTTTTTCTGGACACGTAGGTCTGTGCTGTTGAACAATGATATTCTAGAGCTCGTCGATGGTAAACAAGTGCCGGATATACAGCCTGCGGTTTCCAGTACGGAAAAAGGAGTGAGGCTAAAGCTTCCATCTGGCGGTATTGGTTTTTGGGTTCTACCTGGTCTCAAGGTAAGTCATGCTTGAATCAATCTTACGTAATCGATGCTCGAGTAATAGCTTACTTTATTTGTTGTAACAGATAAAATCCTGTATGGGACACGAGGACGAAATCGTCGACAAAGCCATTCTGAAGAAACTCAGCAAGCGCCTGGAGGAGCCCGAAATTGAAGAACTTGAGCCAGAAGAAGAAAGTGGAGAAGCCGAAACAGTGGATTCTACAGATTCTGTCGAGGAAAAGAGGCCCATGTCACTCAGATCGCAACAAATTCAGCAATCGGGCTTGAAACGATCACCAGTTCGACGCAACGTACGCCACGAGAAGGAAGAATCGGAAGACAAAAAAGTTCAGAGAGTCGACAGTGTTAAGCACAATTACGAGAAAATTGAGAAGATCGTGAAGAAGAATCAGCAGTCCGTGAATCTCAAAGTATGCAAACATTTTTACTCGATTTAGAACGATAGTTAATTGTACTAAATTAAAATTGTCGTTTAATTTTTTAGAGCGGAGGTACCCGCGGCGTTTTCGAAAACAGCGATGAAGAGGACGACGCCAGTTCTGAAGAAACCGTCATTAAAAGGCCAAGAGGTCGTCGAATGGACTCCGGCGAGGTGATACGCGCTAAACTCCACGAGTACAAGAAACGATTAGCCCACTACGAGAACAGAAAGAAGCACCGTGAACTCATCGGTCATCCAACCAAGAGTCATTCCAAGGCCGGATCCGAACAACCTTCAACGAAAAAGGTATACTCTAATGATAGCAACGATCGCATCAACCGAAGCTACTGATACTATAAAAATTTGTTCAAATCTACAGAAGGGTATGGAGACAGAAAAGGTGATCGAAGCTCTGACTCTGATAACTAAAGTTGAGGGTGCCGTGAAGGGTCTGGAGAAAGCTACTGAATCCGAAAACAGGATACGTTCTAAGACTCCAGCAACTCTCAGCGCTGGCAACTTTAACGACGTCACCGCTGGTCTTAAACGAAGCTCCGGTGCTCCAGACACCGGGAACGATGGCCTGCTTGACGAAGTTCTCAATACAGAGAAGTCCAAGAGGACGAGTATACCTGCCAAGATCGAAGACCAACTGAGAGCGTTGTATCGCCTGCTATCTGATGAGAAAGAAAAGAGAGAAGGTGCGTAATAGAGTTATGGGAATGTACAAGTACTAAGGTAAAATTGAAATCGGTATATTTCAATATTCTGTAATCGTAGGTCAATCACCGCAGCGTCACAGGCGAGACCTAGACAAGCGCCTAGGAGACGATCCATTGGGTTTGCGTCGTGACAGTATCTTCCTTCGCAAACGGAATAAACAAGAGGAGTTGAGGGATCGACTGTTAGAACGTATGAATGAACGCAAACAGCGCTTACGCGAGAAGCAAGAGCAGATACGTCGTGAGAAGGAAGAACGTCGGGAGACTAATCAAAGTAACGAGAACAACTTCTACGGTTTCCAAGAACGCGAGCCGTTGAAGAACTTTCCTGAAGGTGACATGTACTTCGAAACTGGAGGAGAATCTGCTGAAAAGCCAGATGAAGAGGTGGTTGCCGCTGAGGAAGTGGCGAAGAAAGGTGAGAAGAAGAAGCGTCCTTTGGAGAAGAAGAAGGTCAATCCATCTGCGAAGAAGGTACAACCAATTAAGGATGAGCATGAGGATGTATGGGTCGAAGAGGGCGAAGGACATCAAATGCCTAATGAGTTTTACGAGAGTGTGAACTTGCAAGGCTTTAATCAACCCAAAGGAAACTTGAAGGAATATGGAGAGCTGGGAGAAGCTGAATCCGTGCACAAGAATGAAGAGACCGACAAACGTCCTGATCAACCTAGTGAGTAGTATTTTTACATTTTGATCTTAATAGATTGAATGAAAGTATATATTGATATATTTTTATTCCACAGCTGAGCACGCAAACTACCAAGTGGTGACCGAGAAACCAATGCCAGAATCTCAAGATCGTATAGCTAAGGAGAAAGCCGTACAGCAGTTAGTAAACTACTACGAAACAGCTGTCCCTCACGAGCAGAACTACGACTTCGCCGATCTGAGACAGAACCATCAAGATGTTCAACAACAGATGCAGCAACAAATGCCTTATCAGCCACAAGTGCCTCCAGTTTACCATCAAGATCCACATTACGTAGATCCAAGTAGGTACTACGATCCGAATGCCTACTTGCAACAAGCTGCTCAGTACCACAGAGTCAAAAGGAACGCGAACGACATAGAGGCTGTACTGCATAGGGAGATGGTGACTCAGGACGACAACAACCTGAGAGACTGCCAGTGTCGTGTGATCCGAGGTATCGAGGAATGTAAGGACTGCATCATGCGGGGTGAGAAGAGATATCGTGCTCCACTGGTACCACCAGGTTATGAAGTACCGAATCCACTGACTAGTAACTACGCCAGAGGGTTCAGGTATCGCAGAGATGTTGGCGTTGAGGTTAAAGATAATGATGAGACGGACGTCGGTGTGGATGAAGATACAATTGCTTCTGGACAGGAAGAGGAAGTTGAAACAACAGAGAATTCTAAAGAACAGAGTAAAGAGGTAGAAAACGCAACGATTGTAGAGAAAAGTAAAGAAGACTCCAACGAAGAGTCGCAAGAGCCTGAAGATACCGTAACAGAAGCTATAGAAACTCAGCTAAAGTTGGAGGACGACAGCGAGAAATTGGCTGCCAACCGTCTGCCTAGAAAAATCGAATCCACGAGAAAATTTTTTCTTAGATCGGCTGCCAGTAAGAAGTCAATCAAAGAGAGCCTTAAGGCCACTAGGAACCAAGGCAATACCATTACTGCCGAGGCCCCCAGCTCTCCCAGCACTTCTACCGCCCCGACTACTTCCAATTCTCCCACCAGTTCCAGTGCTGCCACCACAGCTGCTGATTCGTCTGCTGGAGACGAACGCCAAATTGTTGGTGAACACGTTGCCAGTATACGGTCAATTGACGTCTCAGTTACTGAAGCTCCAATCGCAGCAACTGATAAAACTCCTGCCAAGGTACCCAAAGCTCTCATTGCCGAAACCCAGACCCGTCGTGCCGAAAGTACCACCGTTAAAATTGCGACCTCCAGTAGCCCTGTCACTGAAGCCGTTGCTGAGAAAAGTTCGACAGTCGATTTAGACGCTGAAAGAGAGATTGTTGGCAATGCAAAGGACACCGATTCTGAAGGTGGTGTCGTCGAAAACGGAGGTAGCGGAGAAAAGGGCGTCGATCTAACTACAGTCGCTTCGATTCTGAACGACAGCGATGCCAAGACTAAAAATAGCAAGAAGGTGGACATCACGGTGGTTGATCCGAAAATTAAACTAAAGCCCAATCCGACAAGGCTAGATATGATGAAGACTAGGCAGGCGAGACTGACGACTAGAGCTGAGGCCTTAGCAGCCTTGAGGAAAGAAAACGAGAGCAGACGAGCGAAGAAGATGATCGAAGCATCTATGAAAATCATCGAAACCGAGAACGCTAGGTTCGCAGAGTACCAGAAGAGGCGACACGAGCAGCTGGAGAGACTGAAGATGAAGCTTCGAGCTAAGCGCGAGAAGATGCTTCAGCAGTACAGGGAAGAGCTTCTTCAAGCTATAAACGAGAGCACAGATCCCACCGAACGTAATTTACACAGACGTGATCTGCTGGACAATTACGATGAAGCAGAAGATGAGTCCAGAAAGAACACCATGATCACCGATCCAGAAAAGCTCGCCTACATCATGAGGTACAGACCGATCAAGTACACTCCACGAGAAGATTCTTCAAAATCGGAAGAAGAAGAGGGTTACTTACCTGTCGTTGAAGTAGTGAGAACCTATGAACCCAGAAGACGTCTAACATCCAGCCGAAAAGCAAGCCAATCAAAGATGTACAGAGAAAACGAGAGCGGAGAGTACGAGCCAAGCAAAGATAGGAAACGCAGCGTTCCACTGGACAAGCAGACCACAGAAGACGATATCTGCAATATCAGCGACGAAGAAGAATCTCAATCGACTAACGTGAAGAGGTCACCTTATAGTTCGATGGACGGGGAAGCGACCACCAATCTACCACCTCCCAAGAACTCAGCGTCCATGGATGGCGACAATGAAGAATATTACACTCAGATGCAAGCACGCGAGGGCTTCATTCGTCAATCACCAGATCCACGTCAAATTCCATCGTACTATCCTAGAGTTATTTATCCAGGAGAGGATCTCATACCTGTACATATCAACTACGATCGTCATCAACAAGGTGATGTAGATATGTATCGGCTAAACCCAGCTTATAGCGAGCATCTAGCGAATCACTATTATGGAGTTAATCTCGAGCAACAGTCAGTTGATCGCAACCATCATTATGACGTTAATGCTCAACCAGAACAACGCGTACAGCAAGAACAACCTGTCGCAAATTATCATTACGCGAATCATGATGTCACGCAACAACAACCTACAGAACAATATCAGAAAGAGGTTCAAAAGGCGGCGAATCAGGAACAGCCTGAAGTATATTATTACAATGACAACCAAGAAGCTGTAGTACAACAGCAGCCGAAGATGCAAAATTACGAAATCAATTCACCACAGTACGAAGAAGCTGAGCAGAAACCTGTAGATCAAAATTACCGAAAATCGAAGAGGTCAAGTCTGAAAGTCTTGGAGATTGATCCATCGATGTACGAGGACGACGATTCGGACTACAACATAGAAGAACTGTTTGCAAAACCATCATCCCAATACTCTGTAAGAACCTATCGTCACGAACCATACGCCAGTAGAAGATACAGAAGAGAAGCTGATATTAAAACAGACGATAATGGACCATTATTCTTCTCTCTAGGATTAGAAGAATCCAAAATGCACAATAAGCAGGACAATGATGCTAGTAAGGAATCCGATTTCATTAAATTAAAAGACTTTGGTCTTTCACTTTTAAAATTATTTAATTGACATGTATGATTTCAGCGTCTGACGATTTGATCAGAAGAAAGCGATTGGCTGACGATATTACGCAAACAAAAGTAGAAACGTTTCAAGCAAGATCGCCTATCAATAAAAATGTTAAAAAGGTATACAGAGCAGACTATGGTAACAAGTACAAAAAGTCAGCCAAATCTCCAAGATACGCGAAATCAGTTGTTCAAAATACACAAATACCTACCAGATTAAAAAATGAAGAAACCTCTCAATACTATCGAAATTTCCAAACTGCTATTCCCACGAGAATCCATAATCTAGATGTCGACAACCATCTCCACGAGGACGAAAATACCGGATCTCGATCTAAGCGACAAAAACGATCATCCGACGAGATGTATAATCGAGTTTACAAAGTCATCGACGACAACAGCATCGATCGTCTTGAAGATCCAGAAATCGATGAGATCTGGAACAACATCATTGAAATGAAGCAAGACGAGCAGCTACTCAAAGAGTACGACCGCAAGAAGGGATGGATAATGCACAACTTCAAAAACATTCCGGCTACAACACAATCCTCAAACGTTAATGAAATTTCTACGACCGCAAAATCCGTAGAATCAACGACGCAGGTGAATATAGAATCGATGCTCGTAGAAGCAATTCCCAAACTTCAGAACGTGATAACCGGAGGCTTAGAGAAGGCGCAGAATCTCACGGGTTCACTGGAAGACTTTATCGAAAACTTTGACGACCAGTTTAGTGGTAACACGACGGAAACTTCAAGCTTGGAAAATGCGGAAACTGTCGACGAGAACGATGGCAGGTTAAGTCATAATATTTTCCAGCACATGGTTGGAGGCGTGAAAAAGTTCTTCGGCCTAATTTCCAATTTAGCTAACATTTTCCATAGGCATTGATACGTTGCCGTGAGAATGATTTTATTGTAAGAAATGTTAATCTAATACGACGCTGAAAGGGATTTTATAAAAATAATTAAAATTTACAAAAAAAATGTATTTTGTAAGAATCAATTTTATAATAAATAATATTTATGAATGAAAACAATTTGTTATTAAAACTGTTATTTTATACCATATAAAGATAAATAAATGGCCTATATCTTCTACACCTAAAAAAAGCTTGACATTGATGGTACCTCATTTTCAAAAACTCATTTCGTAATTTTCAAAAAATGCCAGATATAGAAACTGAAATAAAAAATGTTATCTTGCTGAATAATTATTCTATTATACTAGAAGGAAATTAATTATATTGGCTACTTCCTGACTTTGCCTTAATACCAAACATCTGTTCAAAATTAATAAATAGTATATTCAAATGTAGTAAATCTAATAACAATAAACTAAGCGAAATCAGCTCATTACGAAACGCCACAACATGATATGACACTAGAAAAATAAAGTTTATCATACAATCAACCTTGTCTCCATTTCTAAGAATATAATTATGCATCGTCAGACTCTATCACTGCACACACGTCTGAAATAAATGAAAACAAAATACATAACTAAAGAAATTCAGAGGTAGTCGACAAATCAATAACAGCGGATATCCATCTACGATTATAGATGGCCTCTTCTCATTGCTCCAAGTGTTTATTTTGCGCAGGTATAATTCAGGACGCTCAGTTTCCGTATTTAACATCAATCTATTGTCCGCATTACCGGCCTCTCGTCGTTTCTGCATACAATGTTTCATAAACCGCTAGTCGTGTGTCGCAACGACGGCATTACTCGATGCATCGAGTAGCGGTGAACGTTCTGGCGGGAGTTCAGTTGATCGTGTGCTCTCAAATCGTCAGTACGCGATTAAATGTTTAAAGTTTTGTTAATAGTAAAGTTAGTGTATAAAGTAGAAGCTTATGTCTGAAGAGTTGCGCGTAAATTGTTAGAATTATAGCATTTTTTATTTTAATGTTATTAAACTATGAAAAAACTTATTGACTAAGAAAATGAAAAAAGTTTTTATTAAGCTTGTAGTTATAGGAATAATAGTTCACAATATTTCCGGTGTTACTGGCTGTATTCATGCTGGGTAAGTAGGAATATATCAAATATGTAATATCTTTGCAACATTTGGGAATCATAATGTTAAATTAAGATACTATTACCCTGTTATAACAATAAATATTTTAAGTTTGAAATGAATTGTAATGATCATAAAGATGATTAAACGATATAAATTATAGAATCTCTGAAAAATTAATCTTTAAAATATGGGTCAAGCGTATGCACGCTAAACAAAAATTTGTGTTATTTGGGTGGACGTAAGTAATGATGCAACGGACAGTGTTAGCGGAACTTTGCAGAGGCCTCCACGACACCGCACCGATAACTTCCCAAAACAAATTTACGATCCAATTTCTAAGAAAAGACTCAGAAGCGATTTCCGCTCGCACATCCGCATTGATTTTTTTTTTTTTTGGTTTACGTATTTATCTTCTTGATTTTGAGAAAAATAACTTATTGAAGTATTCACTTCCTTCATGACTGCACATTTTTACAAAATTTAATAT
>UCOJ01000561.1:0-87218 GCA_900474305.1 Cecidostiba fungosa
GTTTTGTTATAACGAAAAATTATGTTGTCCTTGAAAACGAGTGCTTTCAAATTGTAGCCAGATAGCTGTTTAACCTTGTTAAAAAATAGATTTTGGCTGCATGTGAATCTAGCTAAAATTTAGGATCGAAATTAAGAAGTGTTATGAAAAATGTATTTACTTATTGTTTTCTTACCGTGCTGAAACAAATCATACGTTCCTTTTAAAGAAAATTTAAATAAAGTCCAAGGAGCTTTTACGTTGTTATTATTATGCACTAGTACTTCCTTCCATGGTTTCGGAGCTATACTTGCATACGGATTGAAGGTGTATAAATATGTTTGATTATGGGAATAGCTGCACAAATATATGACAGATAAAAGATTGAAATCCCATGCACTTTTTAAAAATGTGGTCGCCATTTGACAACCATTTGCATAATTTGAATTGGCTACAATAAAGTAAGCTTGATGGCTCCACCAAATTGAATCCCTTAGTTTCTTCAATATGATTAAAAATTGTGTAGAATTTGAAATATTAATATACGCACTAGATATGGGATAATTTTTTGCCTCGATATGAGTTGTATTTAGATTATAAACTTTTTGAAATCTTCTGTTATTTTCCAAAATATTTCTTTGTTCATTAATAGGAAATAAATGTACTGGAGTTTGAAAATCAAACAAGGCCCTTATGGCTAATGAGTTATCACTTTCATCGTTTAAAACAATAAAATTTTTCATACTTTCTGTAAAACAATAACTGACAAGTCTTGCCTATAAATGGAAGTTACCAAATTATTTATGTGCTATTAGAATATGACGTGTTTTTTCACGAAATAAAAAGTATTACTTACCGATATCTCTGATACATAACTTTTCTTAGTTGTAGCCATAAATCTATTGATATGTTTGGTTTCAATATGTTGCGCAACAAATTCAATTGTGAAAATACTGAACAAAATTCTTTCGAATATCATTTTTAGATACATTATTAAGAATAATTAGATATTATGTACATTGAGCGCGATAAAAATACTTCGTTCTTTATTATTTGATGCAACACCCACGTAGATCCAATTACTACCACTGAATGGTTCTCACAAATTTCTTGCAACTGTTTACACAGTATTTCGCACCGACGTGTTAAAAATATCTATTGATTCGTGGCCTTGTGCAATTTAACGATTTTCCATTACTTTCTAAGAATAGCTAGCTAAAATGCATTTTCTCCATTTGATTATTCCAAACTAAATATATAATTAATCGATTTGTAAATATTCGTTGGAAATTGCAAAACAAGTTGCAAATAATAAAAAAATCTATTATAAAAGACAATTATTAGACGTTTCATCGTATGGTTAATATCTATTCATACGCGGCAGCCCTGAAACGAACAACAAGCATCGCCTTTAATGATCTTCATTTGATATGTATTATGTATCATCATTGGTATACATCATGTTCATCATCCAATTCGCAATAATTATTCGTTATGCTTCGAAGCTTTCATCAACTACGTTTCAATAATTAATTTAATCTCATTACTTGTCTGCCAGGCAAATCACTTAAACTCGTCGAGTCGTACCGCCCGCAGATCGCTCACTTGAAAACCAGATCCGTCTAATCGGTGCATTTTTCAATGTCAGTCGCGAAATAAATATTCTCGCGTAGGCACACCTGCTGCTAATGTTTATTTATCCGTATTTAGAAACGCATTTGTCGCCGTGCTAAATTCACCATAGCCGGTCTAATCAATCTCGCGCATTCCCTCCAATTATCCCTACCTGGCTTATCGGGCCAACATTGATAAGAGCCTATTTCGCGCCTGGAAAGTGCGAGCTTGTAAACACAGGAGAGATAAGGAGTGACTTCCGCGCTGATGTCGCTCAAGCCTTGGAGTTTCTTATCTCTCTCGCTGTGCTGTTTTATCGGAAAAAATCGAGTGGGTGATTTACCTGGAGGGTTAACGGGAAAAACAGGATCGGGATCGACTTTCCTAGAGAAAGTGAGCTTGGGGTGCTTTATGCACTCGATAGTACACAGAACAAAACATATATTTTTAATTGTTTCTGTTATCTCATTTTTCAGATATATAGGTATTCCAGAAACAAAAAAAATGTTATGCAACTACTGCTTTTCAATTTCATCTTCACTGACAAAGAGTCTATACGAAGGCGTTTCACGGCCTATCGAATAATCGATGGCGCGTGCCTCTTTATTGTCCACGACTGCAAATAGCGAAACCGCAAGTCGGCTACTGTGGTAATCGATGAGTGAAATCGTAAAACAATCGGCCGGGCCTAAATCGATTTTAATTGCAGATAAATCGAATTTCACTTTTATGAAAGTGCGTATATATACAGCCTATAACGCTGCACCTGCTTCGCTTTCGGCTCTCATTAGATTGTCGGCTGGTATACAGACACCCAATGTTAAGAATATACAGCAGGAGTATACTATATAGTTTAGGCAAGTCTCGATTTTTGCAGAAGGACGGTAGCCAATTAAAATATTCACTTCGCTATTTTTCCCGTATAGGAAGGAATTCAAAATTAAAGTAGCGCATTGTTTGCGACTCCATACGTAATTACCTCGTATATATACTTTCGCCCAATGCAAACTTATTTACGTTCAGCTCTATAAATATTTATCTCTACTCTAAAATCCAACGTTTCGAAAAAACCGCCGCACTGCTTCATAAACTGCATCGTTATCCACACCCAGTAGGAGAACTCGCTCTCAGCCTCAAGAAAATAATAGATTCGTTGCAACCAGCAGCAGCAGCAGCAGCATAGCAACGTTCTCCCGCGTGAATTTGGCGTTTACAGCCTCGGCCGACAATGTTATTACACTGCACCGCATAGAGTCGATAAATAATTTCACCGTATCAGCTACGGCCTCTACTCTCCAATGTCGCAAGCTTGTTTTAATACCCGCTTTATACACTCGCGGTTAATGAGCACGCACGCATCGCGGATTTTCGAGAGAACAACACGATGCGGTGTATATAAAGAAGGGATTATTTCTCACGCTTGACTTGAGCGGTTGCCGTAACAATGGGACACCGGTATGCGACAATAATATTGTAATGCGATGTGGCGCTGATTTAGAGCGCGGCTGTAATTGGGACAGTTTGTAATTTAAATGTTGAGCACGAGTATTTTCGTAATGGAATATTTGCGGGGTGTATTTTAGAGTTTGACATCTTTCTCAATTTTGACTGATTTTCATAGGAGCCGTTTATCTCTAATCGAGCGTCATTACCGCGTTAATCCGTTAGAGCCTCTCGACGTTTTCGCAAACAATCTATCGATCAAAGTCTTGGAAGCACACCCATTAGGATCGAAGCTGCATCTCACGAAATAAGCCGCTCACTCTCTCTCGATTGCGCAACGGTGAAATATCTAGATGACTCCGCGAGCACGAGAGAGAACCACGCTGCAGAAGACACAAATCATCATCCTACGAAAAATGGATATTTTGCAAGCCTATACTATACGGTAGATCGTGTATCGCTCGTCTCGCCTACGATATGCTGCTGCACACTGGGTCATGCAGCATCTCGAGAACAAAAGACAATAGCGGCATCCGACGAATTCGCACCTTCTATCTCTCTCTCTCTCTCGTCGACTGCAGCATCGCTAATGCGATAAAAGCCTGAGCGGAGGATTTTCCATTGTCCCGTCGTTTCGAGTTACTTAGTGCAATGCTACAGAGGAGCTGTTGCAAAATTTTGTTGTTACAACTAATAATAAAACTAGTTGCTCGACTTGGTTGAATTAATTTTTTTTATCAGTGTTATCGTCGAAGAATAATCCTCTTAGAAGCTCATTGAATTTCTTATCATGAGAAGCAAAGCAAAAGGAAGTGGAGTGAAAAAATCGGCTGCAGCCATTCACAGGATCGATATATACAATGGCAATATGAGCCCACGAAAAACCAGTAATTCAAGTACCCCACGGCGCAATAATGGGCTGCGACGGCAATCTGATCCGAACTTTGCCAAACGTTGCCGTGGCAAAAAACAGTTTTTCCACCGAGCGATAGCGGTACAATCCGATTTTCACGAAATCCATCATTGGCCGGAGCAAAAAACTCGATCGGCATATCGTTGACTCCACATGCGGAAACAAGTTCGCGTGCGAATTTTCAAGTGGAAGTTAACCCTGATTGGACTGAAATAGGATCGCTGCTTTTCACGAGCTCCAGAAAAGCCGAAGAGATAAATGATGCTTATCAAAGCCGTGTAAAAGTCCGATTTTATTTAGTAAGTGGCGTTTCCGTTTGTCTCGCCGCTGAGAAGTCGTTTCTGGCTTTCTCGTTCTTCAATAATGCATGATGCCGCTGGGAAAAAAAGTAATTCTATTAGTTGGAAATTTCATAAATTAATAAAATTTGCACTTTTATTGATATCTATCTTTACTTGATAAATATTTTATTATTTTTAGACTTTCGAAGAGAATGTTGATAAAAAGATAGAACACACGTGTGAGAGTACTCGAAGCGGTTGGCAAATATCTCTTGCAAAAATGCGACTATAAATAACATACGACAAAAAGCATGAGAGAACTCGACACCTCTCGGCAATTTGTAGAGTCATTTCCTATTGAACTTTAATTAACGAAAACTATTCAAAATAATCGTTCAGACCTTCGGTGCATTAGCTAAAAGCATTGAAAATTGCTCAATTTGACACTTCGCTCTCGCGAAAAAACGCGAATTCCCATTCCATATTCTAAATCCCTTGCATCCAAAGCGAAAGGCTCGTACGACCTCTGCGCAAATAAAAAACGCCGATTGTTCTGCTACTTGACAAAAAACTCATCTGCGCATTCCGGCGTCGAAAAAAAAAGTCCTGAAGCTCTTAATATAAACGAGTAATTAGTCATTATAGACGCTGTGTGTCTCGGGTGCGGCGCGCTTTTTCAAGAATGCGCACCATAAACCTCGCGCCGGCGCGACTTTAATGGGGCTCGATTTTTTCCGGACTCCAATTTGGCCGTTGTGCTGCTGCTACACATTCACGGGGTCGTGCTGTGTGAGCGAACGAGTGTTAAGAAGTATAATATAAGTGTTAAGAAGAAAGATTTACGAAGGTGTTCGCCGCAGCCACGAGAGGTTGTAGGTGTTACGCAGCGTCGTTTTGAAAGAATTAATGGCAATTAAGTTTGAATTACGATTTCTTTCGGTTTTTCTTCGTTTTATGTGCAGACTTTCGTCTAGATCAGGACAGTATTTCGACATAAACTTTTGTAACTCACACCCAAAAAACATCAGGAGTACAGGAAAATATTCGAAAAATCCATATATACTTTCTTCGGTTTTTATCGACCCTTTCTTCCAGCTGATTTCCCAAACAACATGTCCATACCGAAAACTATGCCATGAATGAGGAAAACGTCAAGGTGTCGAATGACAGGTGTTGACGAGAAAACGTCGCGTCGCTCGGAAAAACTCGCTTTTCGCCGAGTCATAGAGCGTATCTAAACAATACACACGATAATGCACTACTCCCACCTTCGAGGCCGTGTTTTTTGCTCCGGTCGAATGACTGTCAGGCTACAATCGAGTTTACACGCTTTTCACTTTTCTTCAAAGGTCGACAAATACGATGCTTGAGAGTCATCGTGCGGGTAAAAAGCATCACGCACACACGTACTGGGGAATCTTTTTACTGTAAAGGTTCAAACGTAAATTGTTTTATTAGGCTAGCAAAAATACACAATTTTATTATTGAATTTCATTGAATTTCTTCATTTAGAGAAAGATTAAATTGACCAATTTCACTAATTAAAAAAAAATGTTCAAGGACTCAAAGCAGACCACTCATCTCTCCCTCTTAAAAACACAAAAACTTGCGCACTCCTCTTTAAGACAACAAACTTTTCGCCTGAACTATAGCGGACTTTCGATTTTTAAAAAGTCTAGTTCTACGCACGCGGAGCGTTTCACGCGGTCGGGCGCTAAAAATTGCGCCATATCGATTCGAGCTCGGGCGCGCGCATTCACCAAGCATATGACAGGTCATTGTTTCCATTTCACGCGCCGTTGTTTCAAGAAAGCGGCGAGCACAGAGTCGATCTTTATTCACGCTGCTTAGGCGCGCGCGAGCTCTGGACTCGCTGGAAACTGACCCTTGCGCAGAGCAGCTACGTTGAAATTCTTTTTTGTATTTTTTTCGAAAATGAATCGATGGATCGAAAAAAATAATTCCGCTGTACACACACTTCCATACGGACATTTTCTAAAAGTACTGATATTCTAAAAATATTTATAAAATGTTCTTACAAAACTGAAAATTTTACTATTATAAAGCTTCTTCTAGAGAGAAGTACAATAATGCTAATTTGTTTTATTTTGTTTGTTACAGGTTGGTTTCTAAAGTATTACATCGACGATATGCTTGTGTAGTGAGCGATATTTCTCTATAGTTGACCATACAACGTATAACAGTCATCCTACGGATTGAGAGGTACAAATTTAATACTATTGTAATACTAGTGTAATCGGAATCTCAGGAAAGCCAACAACAATGAATTCATCCACACGAATCATCACCTTTTCCATATCACACACAACGTAACATCCCGGAACTAAAAACAATCTCGTTTCGCTCTCATGCTTCCAAAAATTTTTCGCCGCTACCGTAATACAGCCAGTAGAGCACACCGTACAGTCAGTCTTATCGGTCGCTATCCCACTACCACCGTTTCAAAAGCACCCAATTAAATTAGCATAATCGCGGCCTAGCCCGGCCTTGCACAATGCGGCTACCATGCATATACCTTTCGAATGCCGGCGTCGTGTCTTTTTTTATCTCGCCCCTGGCGACGGCAATTACGATTTTTACATGCGGCCTTTTTTTGCCCGACCCATACCTACAAATTTGTCGCCGTAGTATTTACACTGCTCGCGCATCTGGACTGTATATGTATATATACACTCTTGTCCTTTTTTTTCACCAGGCGAGGCATAATTGAGGTGTGCACGTGGAAAAGAATTCGGAATTTTTAGGGTCGGCCAGTGTAGTATGTGGTTATAAGTTCGTTGCTCCGCTTTTGTTTTTTGTCTTTTTGCACACTGTGCGCGGCCGATTTGTGTATATATATGAGGGCATTGCACGAGTTTTATTGTCTTGGGTAACTCGGTGGTAGCGTTTCACAGGGATTTGAAAACGCCGGGTTATATTGGGGCCAGTATTGCGAAATTGTTTTATTACGCAGCGCCGAAGAGAGTTTGTGCAATTTCGGGACAATTGGTATGAGCTGTACTAGTGCGCTATTTTTTCTCTCCAAATTTTATTGCCGTTTTAATCGTTTGCTTCTCTCGCGCAGGTAATACGAGATACATATTCACACGAAAAATTAGATAGAGAAAATCTTGAATCTTGCGTCGTAAAACATAATAGGATAGCGATCAATTAACGTCGTCCGCGTGAAATCTCATTACCCAATGACACGCACCTGAGCGCATCCATTTCGATCGAGCTTCTAATTGCAGTTGCAGCGTCGTCTCGATAAGACCGATCGAGATAAAGCCTGTGTCCTCGCGCATCCGGCGCCTCTGTGTAAAAGTTTCTTTTGATGAAATTTCTCTCGCGTGGCGCAACGTCGAGACAACTTGCGCTTTTATTACTCTCCACGCTGCGGACTGAATTAAAAGGAAAAAATATTGTGCCATAATGCGGTTGATGCAGTAATTATCATTTTTTTACCCTGATAACTTTATAACGCTATGTAATTCAGCTATCAAAAGTCCATCGAAAACAATTACCATTTTGAAAGTGCAGAAAAATCGTCCTTGTGTTTTACATTTACTAAAACCCGCAATTTGCCCTCATCTCAAGCCGAAACAATCTCCTAAATCATCGCTATCACTCGATCATAATTAAGCCCCTGCGACTATTCCTTATTCGCCTAGTGTAGATAATGCGAAATTATCTCGTATATACCGAAAACAAAAAGCGCGCAGAAGCAAGTATACAACATACATATACGAGTTTTAATGAAAACGCAACAACCAGATTCCCTTGATCTTGCTGATTACGAGCAGCACCTAATCCTTCTCGTATATATGCGTACACGTGCGCGACTCGCGTGCTCGCGCATTATGCACCTGACCGCTACTCTGCAATCAGCCGTGTAGTGATCCGGTCGGCCGATAGCTCGACACTATATACGTGGATAATTTCAGTCGCCCACTTGTTTTATTATTATATATGTGGACCTGTCGGTTTTCGGTGCGCGCGCGCGCGCGTGTTTGTTGTTATGCTTATTCTTTTTGGTCTTGAGGAATTTGATATTGGTGGGCGATAACTCTTGTGGACAGATGTCCGTTTCTAATTTGTTATCTGGAATATATTGCGTCATTGTTTTGAAAATTGCGGTAAGAAAAATCCTGTTTAAAAGAAAAAAAAAATTGTAAAAGTACGTAAAAATGTTTTATGCATGCACCTGTAGCGGCTATTATATACGTTTTATCCGTGCAGATCTGCGGTAATTATGCGCATTTTTTGTGCCAGTTTATCTGCTAATGTTCGTTTGTTATGAAATTACCGTCGGAGCACGTGTCGGCGGATTTTTGCGCTGGACAAGGATTTCAGGAGATTTTTCGTAATTGCTTAATTCGAAAATTGGTTAGATCGACAGATATCCTCTTGGCTATGCGCACGAATAACAGGAAGTATTTAAGCGTCGAAGCACAGCGGAGCCTAATTTATAGGTTAATTGGTATATTGGGTATCAAGAAAAAAAAAGATCCTCAAGACGCGGAACAGGTATATAGACACCTGAGTGAACGTGATATTTTAATCGAAGGAGAGACGTCGTTATTAAACGCTTAAAAACCTCGTAAAATATGTTTTATCGAAAATTGATTCTGCATACTCTTATAAATCTCGGCCATCGAATTATGATTTACGCCGATCTATCGATAAATCCGAGGTGTCCGAAAGAAATAAAATACACAATATATATGCACCCCCGATTACGTAGATGTAAAATGTAGGTCAGCCAGTTAACAGATCATCGTAAGCAATCACAATATTTACGACTAATAACGCTATACAAGACACCTGCGCCTGCGCAGTTGCTAAACACGCCATTAAACATGCCTCCCTGTATCTGCGATAAAAAAAGTCCCCACGCAAATGTCAGTATTGGCAGTCTTGATTGGCGTGAAAAAATGGCCGTGTTAAAAATCATCATGCGCCTTGCGTTTCGCTTTCGCGTACATATAATTATTACCAGCGCTACCTATACTAAATCATCTCGCCAACAACACCGACCGAAATCTATATAGGTACGCATGTAAGGTTTGTTCGATCGTCGTAGGAGTGGTATAATACGCGGATGGATTTTTATGGTGGTCGGTGTGCACTGGCGGAGTTAATTTATCGGCAATATTGTCCTTTGGTCCGTTCGATAAAGCGATCACTTGAAATATATATATCTAGCGCGGCTATGTGGTCAGAAGCATGTATATAGGCGACTCATTCTAATTGGGCGACTGTGGTATTTTCTGTCGTACCCCACATTCTTGCGGTTAGGCTTCGATTTCGTGATTCATGGGCTATTTATTGTTTGTTTACAAACTTACAATTTAAAAAGAAACTCAATTATTTATCACATTTGATATACCAAATAATGATTCAAAACGTAGGTCAATAGGTCAAAAAATCAATCGATCCGCCTACGGCCAATCCACTAATTAGTTCTTAGCCCGGATCGCATTCCTTCCGATAAACCTCTACTGAAATCGTCGTAGAGCAGCAGTTAAAACAACCAAGAAACAAGTCTCGTTACACCCGTTCAAACGCGAGCACGTGGGCAGCAATTAGTTCACCGCTTTGTCCCTACCTACACACACTATCCCTTTACCGATTTTTCACCGCGACTCCTGCGGCGGTAATTAAACGCAGCGGCTAACGAGAATTGACACGATTAAACACGGCTTTATTAAGTCGAAGGTTCTTTAACGAAGTTAGCGCTGGACCGAAAAAGGGGAATATGCGTTTCGTCGTTCAACGAGGCAGTTTTTTTTCTGCGGCAATTTTTTTCACGTAACCAGTAGTGCACTTGATCGTAAATTATATTAGGGGATAGCGATCGCAGCAGAAAGGATTCCGAGAAAAATAGTGAAAATCTAATATAAAGTGATTTATATTTCATCGAACACTGCAGTAGGTCACGGCTCCGTATACAAGGCGTTATTAAAACCTATAATTATACATCCGATTTTTTACTATCGTTCCGCGAAAAAGGCAAATGAAGCCATAGCACAGCAATTCCGTAAATCACACCGACTGACTAATCTCCGGAAAATTTGTTTCTCTCTCTTGACCAGGATATACGATAACCCTTCGATACACAATTGGTTTCTCCCCACTTCAGGATATATATACACAAGTCCGATTGCAATCCGCGCGAGAGCATTTCTCAATGGTATATATACAATAACGGAACACGCGCCAAGCTGACCTTGCCGTAGTTTCGCATTACAGAGCCATATTGTAAGACTTTTGCCCCGATTCGCGCTCGCACTTCTTTTTCAATTACAGCTCCACCGCTTTTGTCCGACCGTTAAGTTTACGAAATTTAAAATTGCGCAACGAAATTCGTATACTGTTGATTATGTTCATTACACAAAACATCAACGGCTATTTCGCCGGACAATGCAAATCTCAAAAAAGTGACGGTGTTTCTTGCAAAATTTTAAGATTCACCGTGTAAAAATCGTCTTGGCCACGCTCAAACGCCCGGATACTTCACTTTGCACTCCATAATTTAACGACTCGTTAATGGCTCCAGGGAATCTAGTAAATCTCACCTCGAGAACAATAATTTTTATATGCCCGGAAATGAGTTTCAGCAAATTAAGAAATTTCGTACAACTGAGGGTGCAATCAAGCTAATGGCTTCCGATTTTTTTTGAAAATACACTTCTAACCATTTGAATTTGAAACTTGCATTTAGAAGTTCGCAATTTATAAAGACGTCGATTTTCCACATCGCAAATATTATTTCAGCAGGTATAGTAGTAGCCTATCTACTCAGCACGTATATTTATATACGATCACCAATATAACGACTGCACCTAACGCGCCTCGACACACGTATCAGTTATTGATAAATTAATCTACGATCCTGAAGTCAAGCTGACATGTTCGCGACCTCACCCCTTATAATAAACTCTTACACGCAGTAGAACTGTCCAGCCGCATTCAGTCAAACAACCAAATAAATTGATCACCAATACTTTTATCTTGAAAAAATCGAACTCCGCAGCAGCAGCCTTATATCGATAATTTTCCTCAGGCGCGAGCTCACATTAAGATAACGCGAAAATTTCACCTTACGCACAGACAAACACACCGCCTTTTATTGGTTGTATATACACATGTATATATATATCACACACGACAACGGTGGCGGCGAGATTCCGGAGACACAAAAAGACACGCGCGCAGCATTTCACACCCGTTGCACAATATAATCTCCTTTTCCGCCGTTTCCCAATGCGCGCGCCGAGCTCGTGAGTTTAAAATTTACTTTCTACGCGCGCACGCTTTTTCGTGAATTATCGCACACCGCCACGGTGCAATAATAATACGATAAATCCGCGCTTTTCCGAAATCGGCACTGGTATAGAGCATATCGCGAGGATGGATCGCCGACTTTATAGTACCTGTCTCTCTCTCGCGAAAATTTATAAATGCCGCTGCTGTATAAAGCGGCGGCTGGAAAAGGTGACGCGAGAGAGGGAGAAACGCTGTATAAGTATTTATACGCAGAGGTGAGGCTGTGAGAAAATTTCGAACAAGCATTAAATTACGGCTGAGCGCGTAACGTGTGCTTGTAAGGTTCTTCGATGATGTTTAAATTATCCGAAGACGTTAAAGAGTGCTTAATACACGTATCATTCGAATTTAAACGCATCGATCTCGCGGTGATTTATTATAATAAAGACTTTCGCAATGTATGTATATATGTGTACATGAAGGAAAAACGTTGGCCAATCCTCGAAGATATATTTTACCAAAAGCACTCGATCATTCCTTCCACACGAAAGAGGTAGCTTCTGCTTAGCATACAAAGCCACACCATCTTCCCAAAAAACTTGAAGCGCGTCGAACCGTAAAATTCCCTCCAAACGTTAACGGCTTCTCGAACCTTGAGAGTCGAGCCTCTGGAATGCATCCGCGCCTCTTTCTCTCCACATTGTACTCGTGACTCGCGCGCGGGAGTATGTATACATGGCTACACGAGAGTCGAGGCAAAAATCTTGAGAGGATTTATGGTATAGGTTGGTGAGTAAAGGTAAAGGTATAACGTGAGGTGGTGGGGTATGAGTGACGAGCACTTGGGTTACTTTGCACAATAAGCGACGATGTTCTGATCGGATGAGAAGGTTTTTCAAGAAGGTTGGAAGGTAAGAGGTGACGTCTGTTTAAGAGATTCACGATACCCTTTGAACCGCTTTTATTTAATTTGCTTATCATCGATTTGTAACGTCAAGTTTATCGGTGGATTTGAATTTAAAATGTACACTTAAAATTTCAAAAATGAAATAACAAAATCCACTAATAATTGATTCGTATTACGAGCGTAAGTTCCTTGCCCTATACGACGTGCTTCTTATGCGTATAATTTTTGTTACATTAACAAGATTTCGCTAAACATAAAGCTATTCATAACTACACTGTTTGTTCCGGCAGTTCGGTGCCGAAGATGATGGATTGGTTATAAATGATGAGCACACTGTATTAGTATACTAAGTAAGGTTGAACTACTGTTTATTATGGAAGACACTGATTAAGAGACTGTAGGTGTGTGTGGAAGTACTTAGCCCTGCTCCCTTGTCAGCACTTTTCACAGAGCTGGCGGTGTGCGAGTATGCGAAATATGCCGTGGTAACGCGAAGCAATAGCAGCCGTAAATCAAAACAGTTTTCGATCGGCCTTTTTCCGACCACTTCGATATTCAAGCTCTCTAGTTAGTGGCTAGTGATGATAGGTGGCGCATAGCACTCATTCATTACCCTTATCTTGAAGTGCGAGCCAACATGCGTTGTTGTATGTCACATCACTCTACATTAATTACTTCAATTAGAGCTTAATTATGCGAAGAAACGAACTTGAGATACCGCGCGAGAATCCTGCCAGCATTAATTGAAATTTATTCATGCACGTCACGCACGTGTCTACGTAATATCGTGCAGAAAGTGATTGAGGGATAGACGCGTCGTGAGAGAACGCGGATCTGCCGGTGTAATTTATGCCAGAGCCTAAAATTCCCCTGAATCTACGTGACAAATGCTGAAGACCTTTCTAATGCGCCGCGAGAAACAATAGATCAAGCGCGAGATAAATAATGCGCTGCTCGAGTGAATTTAGATCGCGTGCGTGATTCAACTCGAGTGTTGATTGAATTTATTGGATTACGATATTTTTGAAGAGGCCAAACGGGTTGATGCTACAAAAAATTTCAAACTTACTTTCTCCGTACCTACGATTAATATGTAGTAATTAGAATGCTATATTCTAAGTGTCACTATCTGTAATTATTTAGAAACGATGCTAGTCAAATTTGCAGTGTAACGATCTTATCTGTGCGGTTGTCATTTGTAAGTGAAAGCATGTAGGAACATTGAAAAATACAAACTGGTGTGCAGAGTCAGAATTTCTTTGAATTATGGAGTGAGCTTCTATCTTAAGCTCAAAATAAGACAATTTCGTTTCAGAATTTTATTCTAATGCGATGCGAAGCTATAGTAATGATAATGGGCGAGAAAATAGTCGGTGCGTGTAATTCAATATTTATCTTCTACTGTGTTTATCGCCAAACAAAACTACATAAATTCAGTGAGAATATATTTCAGGAAACTTAATCTAAATTATCTGTTACACAGATTTATACTTGAGCAGTATCTAAGTGGAGCAAAAAATCGGATAATATGCGACTTTCTATATGCGGTTCATTTACAAAGTAGTAGTTGATAAATATTACTTATAAAATATATAGCTAAAATTCTAATAGACCCATTGAATTCGCCCATTTGAGTTAATGCTTCTTAATGCATGCAAATATCGTCTCATATTTATGTCACAACTTTGCCACCGAAACTTGCGCCGCCAATTTAATTATGTTTCCTAGACTAAATTTGAGTGACGAATTTCACAATAATCCTGGCTTCATATTAATGCGTCTAGCGATAAATTTCCCCAATCCAAGTAAATACGTCTCTGATGCAACTAGACAAACAGATTTCGCGACTGGGTTGTTTGCACATGAGCCGAATGTTCCTAATAAAATCCTATTAAAATTATTTAACGCCGCCGAGCATGTAACACTTAGCCCGTTTCATTAAAATGGCGCAAAAAGAAAGTAGCACGTTTAGCTGCATTGACAAAGCGTTAATAGGCAAAACATTTAAGTGAGAAAAATAAAAGAACGGCGCTGATTATGTTGGTCGCCTGGTTTTGCTTGCAAAATTTTATTGTATTCTAGATGACTTAAAATTTGGAATTATATAATTAAATTGTTTTTTATCGAAATGAATTTCATTTTATAGGTATTGCAAAAGATCCTAATTCTTTTATTATCAACGAATCAATCGCTTTTGCACGTTGCATTGTAAATCTAATCACCACTACAATAGCCGCACATTATCCACATCCAACCAAAAACTATGCATTGCAATATCCGCCAACAAAACCAATTCCAAGCTCTCGCAAAAAGAAAGGGTCGCATGCCTCCATCACGTTCAACTTTTCTCTCTCTCTCACCAGACCAGGTACATATCAGCTTGAGCCGTTAATAGGCAAATCGTTAAAAAGACACCTCAAAACCCTCGAGAAAACAGGTGGACCTCTTGCGGCATACAGGTGCAGGCCGGCGAAATAATCGCACCTCACTATCCTGTTCGCTTCCATAAATTCCGCCAGCGGCACTTCGTGCGGCTCTCTTTTTTCTCTCTCTCTCTCTCTCCGCATTGCCGGCGGTGCCGACGTTTTTTTTTCTGCAATACGGCGCGAACGTTTCTGAACACGCGACCGCAGGCGCTTGAGAAAACTCTGTGCTATACCGGAATTTCCTTAAGCGTGATTCATACTATGTGTGTGTGTGTGTTTTGGTGTGAGGAAACGATGCATTAGAGAGAGGAGTGATTGACCGTGACCGTCGATCTCCTTTACGGGCAGATGAGTTTTTTTTCATATTCAAATAAGATGGAGAATGAAGTAATGGAAATCTCGTGACGTGACCTACTTCTGCGATAAAGTGTAGTCAATGTTTACGGAAACTTCAAGCTAATTGAAACATTAGACTCACCTAAGCACGCATTATCTATCAATCACATCAGATGTAGACCACAAGGTATGCGCTCTTGAGAGGAGAGATAGAAAAAAAATCTCGAGAAAAATTTGAACGCGCGCGCGCCTACCCAATCAGCATTCTTAATTGCTATCCTACATATTTCAATCAACCGATTGTCAATAACCCACTACTGAAACCAAGCCCGCAACAATGCTCTCGCATTCAGCCAACCTGCCATTCCGATAACTCTGTCTCCCCTCTCGAAACGAAAAAAAAAAAAAACGTCGCAACGCATTCCGAATTAAGTCGTCGTCGATAACCGCACACTAGCACTATATCTCCGCGCATAAGGCACATAATATAATAATAAAGCGGCAGCAGTAGAGAGAGACCGCGGAATCGTCGGCCCACGTGGCGGTGAGTATAGCACGTGTGACACGTGAAGTGTATTATATAGCCCAGGCTGGTGAAGGGCCCCTTGAGTCTATGTGTGTTGTGTTGTGGCGCGATGCATGAATGTACTTATGCAGATGTGGGTTATAGAGCTGCAGTGCATTGTACTTGTGCACGTGCTTAGCGGGTGCGGCTGTCTTTCACCTCAGTCGTGGGCAATGAACGCGAGAAGAAAGGATATGGTGTGCGAGTTTTTTTTCCTCCATATTGATAATTGAATTATTTATTTAGCAAAACGAAAGTATACCCTGCATGCAAAAATCGAGGCCACGAGGTGCATTGGATTCAAGGTTGTACGCGAAAACGTCTCTTCCTTCGCTCTCCTTCTTTCACTTTCGTCTTTTCCTTTCTCTTCATATACCGGAACGTCTTTTCGCAGTCACGACATATTTCATACGCACCTGCGTGGATCGAGCTGCCAAGACTAGCGTGTAATCACCGTGTAAAATAACACGCGTGAATTGCATATCGTAATGAGAGCCAGTAGGACGAGAAATACCAGTTTTGGTTCTTTGATTTAGGCCGATAATGGCTGGATTTTCGCGGATTTATTGGTCTATTCTTAGCGAACGATTAGGAAGATTTATGCGGTACAAATGATACCGGGAACTGGTCTTTTCGCGGGTTTATGGCTCTACAATCGACTGAAATCACATAGGAAATGTTTGTTTTAACGAGAATCGTAAAAACTCAAATGATTCCACACTTTTCAATCGAAACTTGACTCTCGATTCGAAGAAAAACTCGAGCTTCTATAGGGCCGTAAACAAACCATAAAATCAATCAAAAAGTCTCCGGCTCTGAGAATGATAATTACATCTCAATCACACGCAGGAGTCCATTTGCACACCCGGAAGAAAGTGTGTACCCCATCAACGCTAATCCTTCTTTCTCAAGATTCGCGCGCTTTCGCGTCGTCTCCGGATTCGAAGCAACGTTCATTTCCACGTGAGAGTGAGAACGTCTTTGAATTATTATGTTGGCCGTGACTGCGTTTTCGCTTTCGCTTGACCCGTATTGAGAAGTCGACGAACCGATATTGACTTGCGCAACTCTGTGGTCGGCTCTTCCTTTGGGTTTTCCGAGTAAAAACAAAACGAAGACGGTGTGATCTTCATGGTGAAATGGGAGGCATTTACATATTCGAGGAGAGGAAAGTTCGGTGGATCGGCTTGTTTTTATTTATCGATGCTGTTTTGCTTATGCGTTGCACAATTTGAGGAAGTACATTGTTAGAGCTAATTTCACGTGTTGCTTCACGAAATACCAGTGAGAATTTAAAAAGTAATAAATCTTTATCATAACGATCTAGAAGTTTGTAGATACATTGTAAAAAAAGCGTTGTACTCGTTGGGCTAATGAATTCATACGTCATTCAAGACACAATGAGGTATAAACCAAGCAACTAATAAAAAACATCATCTTTACGATCCTTTTTCTCACCTCCACAATTTTTCGCCTCTCAAAAATTCTATCTTCAGCACGCATCGAATACGGAAAGACTTATTCTCGCGCGAATGAAGGAACCGCATGGATATACGCACCGGGTTGCGCAACTCTGTTTTGTTCCTTCCGTGAGATGACGACGATTAGAGGAAAAGCTCTTTACTCTCTTTCTCCCATAAGACGACGCGTTGTTACATTGCCGAAGAAACGTTACGAGATTCTGAACTGGTCATTTTTTGAATTAAATGCTTCGTTTGACTTTTAATAGAGTGGTTTGGTCATTAGGATCTAAGTTGAGTTTGGGTTACGAGGACAAAGAGGAAATTCTGCGGTGGTTCAGCCGAGTTTTACGGTATGGGAATAAAGTTTTTTTACGATGACGGAAGTTGATGCCTTGGGGGCATATGTATTTCATAATCAAAACAAAGAGTTAACGGATACCTGGGGCTATGTAATTGAACTGCGTTTAAAATTTACGTTCGTATAAGAGTTCAATGGTTTTGAATTTAAGGTCTGCCACAGTTGTGTTTACAATTACAAGCAGTGCTCTCGAAAAAAGTTCGTGGCCGACAACCTTCACTTTGATAGTACACACTTATCTCGTATTATCACTATATACATGCTTTATTACGTATACAGCACACAATGTACTACACTCGTTCAGATAAGTTCTGGTTAAAGGTCAAGCGATAACCGTGAATGTGCGGCATTAACTTCCTTCCGAAAAACGATAACCGAAGCAGAGATAAGTCGGGCGCTTTGTTTCAAAGCCATAATAAAACTTTCTTTTGATACTCTATCTAATAGGTATAGGTACACATAGAAAATACGTGTAGCTTCATTTTTCTCGTTTTAATGTAGCCTGATAAGAGCGAAAGCTATGATAACCCTGTAACGAAGTTGACTTTCTCATCCGATTGTCTTACTATATACCGAATCAAACATAGCATGTCCTAAAAAAGCGGTTATCTAATCTTGGAAGAAAAGCTCTTTACCTCCGAGATTTTACAACTGCACCAAACTCAAGCATTACCATAAACAAACGCAACTAATTACCTCCCGTTCAGCTAAAAAGCCATCCGCACGAAACCGGAAAACCGTCCTTCCTTCCGCAAACTTCTCCACCTGCTTCAGGCCAGCTAACCGGGACTTACACCTTTCGAGCTAACTAAACATCGGTTACTCCTTAGCCTAAACGGTCGCATTATGACACCGTTCATTAGATAACGCGTGTCAGTGTCCGAAGGGGTCATTAGCCATAACAGAGCCAAGCGGCTCTTTTTTGTTGCAGCCGCAACTCTTCCCGATCACCTTTACGACTTTATCGGTCGAGGGACTTGAGCTGTACTTCCGCGAATCCCACCGAGGCAGATGTGAACGTTGGCATATATGTGTAGAAATCGAGAGTGTAATTGCTGCTACGTTTTATTGGTATAGGCTTTCTCGTTTAGCTCACAATGGCTGCGAGTGGTTTTTGTATATGGCTTGGGTATCGGATAGTTTCTTGCTAAACAAATTACGTCTGTGTGTGTTTTTTGCGAATGACAAGCGATACACGGTGTAGAGATTGATTTTTAATGGACATTGATGGGTACGAGTGCTTCGGGATGATACTGAATATTATGCAGCTCGGCGATTTACAACGTAATAAATACCTCGAAGAAAGTTATAACTACTGGTTGAGTAAAAAAAACGATAAATCACAGAGTCGCGCATCATGCACTTTCACGTGGCGAAAATTTTAACATATTCGAAAGCGTGAGCTTCAAAGACATCGCGTTTCATTTCGCCTAATTCATCTTCTTCAGCGTCTGTATACAACAGCCTGACGTTTCGCACAAAGTCCGACTTCCGCCAATGCGCGACGCGCGAAAAATCCGCAGCATCATGTCGAGCGAAATCTCATTCCGTCTTGTATATGTATACAGAGAGCGAGAGTAACACTTCCCGTTCTCGGGTGCGATGCAATTAAAGATCTATTTGTCAGGCTTGAGACGTGTGTGTGAGCTACGCGAGAATATTACAAGTATTTTTTCCGTGAATCTGGAACTCCATAAGAGAGACGTTGAGCCGTAAATCGTGTAATTGCATCAATTGCACGTTTGAGGAAAGACTCGTATAGTAAAGCGAGTCACCCGAGGGACGGTTTCACTCGAATTTCGCCTCTACAGCACACGTTTATGATGAAGCCGTTAGGTGATAGAAAGTCGCTTAATTTGGATAATTTCGAAAGTCGATCCGTTGACTCTGTATTTGATTTGCAAGTGTTGTATACTAGTGCCGTTTCACGTATCTATCTTTATGGATGAACGTTTTATAGTGCGGATGGAGAGGAATTGATCGTTAGACTGCGACTTTATAACAGCCGTAATGCTGCATTAGCGAAGCCATATATTTCAGAATAGGAATATAACGCGCGCGAGGGTTATTAAAATATCGTTTTTATACTCTGTATCGACTGCTTCCAGTTTTGGCGAAGCGAATCTTACATAAAACACAAATTTTCGAGCGCGTTTCGAACTTTGTAATCTTATTGCTCACCTAAACAAGATTATGCGCTAAAAGCATTGGGCACAATTAAAGTATGAGTTAGCACGAGATAAGTATGCAAAATCGATCGAGTTCCTTCACAGAAATGGATGCATTACAAAATTCCAAACACACCACGCAAACTTCTGGGCCGATTGCAGCAAGCTCGCACTGTTTTTAGGTGCACGTAAAAAATAATTATTTACATAAAGCTGTATAACAGTTTTTCAATCCTTTCTTTTCTTCAAAGCCGTTCAAATCAAACTTTTATCAGCGACATTCATACCTGCCACGCAAATTAACATTTAAATAAGCTTTTTCTGCACCTTCCAGTCAAAACAAGCTGGAAAGCACTCAAATCTCTCCTTACGCACGTAATTATTGCCAAAATGCTCTCGTTCAGCCACTGAGCTGAATAGAGACTCGACTAATTAGATAAACGCGCCGTTCCACATTCATCTCGCCGCGGAGCAATAAATTCGCGACGCCGAGACACGTACAAACGTAAGACACGATCGCCGAGAGATTCAAATCGGTTTGGCGCGATAATTGGCGATATTTTCGCGCGCTCACCCTTGTACCTACACGTGCTGGGGTTCTTTCAAAATCGCGGTTTGGTGTAGTGAGTAACGAGAGATTTTTAGGATAAAAAGTGTCGTTTTGAGAAATTTTCTCGCAGGTGCTGATCTACATGCTCGAGAAACGTGCGCTGATGAAAATATAGAATTTGAGTACGTCTTTGTGATCTGCAACGAGTATTATTAAAAGATTTTTCATAGGAAGAAAATGAATAAGATACGCAATACTATGAGGATGTAATTTATCGCTTTTAGTATGAATCTCAAGTTTACAAAGCCTTTTTACTCTAGATATAACAAGACAACTTTATTTACAGCGTATAACGCAACATTCTACTAACATACGTTACTTTTTTGTAATAACAGTTCGAACAGACGAAGAAAATTGAAAAGACGCTCAAGTATAAATCTCAAGTTATATAACGAAAAGTACGTTTTCATATCGTACAATTAACTTTGCGCATAAAACCGCTCCACCAATCAGATGCAAAATTACATTCTAACGTAAACACAACATCATGGTTTTACGAGGGTGAGCATACCATTATTATATGCTGTGACTTGAGAGAAACACTGATTGTGATTGAATAACATTTCGAGCGATTACTGTTTTCGGGAAATGTATAATGAGTAAAAGCACGGCTATATTTTTTGTCCGCAAAAAAGTGGTTTCGTTAAGAGCTGCCCGGAAATCGTTCATCAAAACAAGCGAGAGTTCATTATAGGTAGATATCCCACCAATCGCTGGGGAAACAAACTTGATTTAACGTTTTACTCTGTATTAATGTGCATTTTTAGATACACATATATAACGTAACGGACGTAAGAAACGCATAGTTCGGGCGGCATTATGGCGTTCTTTCCAATTATCTTTTTACCTACTTAAATAGTTCAGCTTTATATTCCGTGAATTTTACCGCATAAATCCAGCAATAATATGAAAGTTTGTTGTACTATCAAGGCAGTAACGTTTATCAACGTTTGATAAACAGTTTAATAGCGCGTATACGTATACAAAAGTATTATGCCTTGAAAATAAAACAGTTCTAGAATATAAAGGAATTTCACAAGTTTATTTACGATTTTATCACAACAATGTCTGGCGCAATTTTAAAATGGCTTTTAGAAAACCAAACATCTTGTGGATGAAATAATTCTAGCTTTTATGAAAGATTGTGTTTTTTGATAATTAACTTTCTAGTGGTATTAATTCAGTAACGAAATGAAATCCGGTTTCTTTTCACAATAAGTTTCAAGAAAGAAAAAAAAACGCAAGAATAAAATAGTCATAAAACAGGATAACATTATCTATACAACGTATATACATAGTCCTAGCTATATCAACTAGTTCGCTATCTGTCTTCAATAAAGCAATAAAATGAAATTAACATTTATAATGATCCTGTAAATCCTTGAAGATAAGCTTTTCATACCGCATCGACGAATAGCAAGTTTATTCGGTCAAATCTAAATGCTTGTCTCACTTTATTACGCTGCAAAAAGCTACGCATTTTACTTTGCCTTCTTTAACTTTCTAGCGGGGACTGATTCGCGATTTGAGTATACGGTTATAAATTTCTTTTGTCCGTATATATACCGATTACAAAGTTTAAAAAAAGTCATTTCACTTCTACTACAAGAACAACGAAGCACTTGCTATCGATAACTTTTTTTTTCGGAGTCATAACTCTCCTGCAGATTTCAATTAAAAGTTCCTATCGCATAAAACTCGTACTAAATTACATTAGAAACCCGCCATTATTTAATCACGCTCAGTCAAATA
This sequence comes from Cecidostiba fungosa, assembly GCA_900474305.1. Classification (NCBI taxonomy): domain Eukaryota; kingdom Metazoa; phylum Arthropoda; class Insecta; order Hymenoptera; family Pteromalidae; genus Cecidostiba; species Cecidostiba fungosa. Next base: position 22,085 of record UCOJ01000561.1, read on the forward strand.
TTTCAAACATTCCACCAAACAGCTATACAAGAAGCCAAACGGCGCGAATTCCTCAAAACTGACAGTCTCGTTATAAAGCACTTTCCTTTCAACGCTGCCACACGTTTAGTACCACCTCTATGGTTGGAAGCAAAAGGCCTGATTAGAATTCGTCGGTGCGCGCAAGTATCCAGCTGTGCGTCGCGCCCAAAGCGCCACGACGAAAGCACCGTCCCATATTCGGACCGATTGAGACACGCGCGCCTTTTAATTCAATTTGCGGGAGTGTGTGTGCATAGCTCGTTGGATTTCTATTTCCATTTATTAGTTCATATGGCGCATTTTTGTTTTTGCTCATAACAGTCGCTGGGCGTTTCGTTTCGGTGGGTTATGGTGTTTTGCAAGACCGACGAGTGGATTAGGTATACGCAGTGATTGAGTTTTGCATTGAATCGCCGGGGGGTTAGATCGGTATTGCTATTTTTAAAACTTTTCTCAATTCGATCTTTTATGCGGCTTTCATCGCTAGTAGTTGAAAATAATCATTTATGTACTTCCGAATTCTTGACAAGAACGTAATCTGTGTGGGGTATGGTATATACGTAAAGGAGAGCAAATGAAGAAAGGCTACTTTTGCAACAGAGCACGCTATTAAAATTCGATTTATCGGGGGGGAGGCCGCATAGTAGACGTCATCTGCGCGCGACGACGCTTGAATGGCTTTTTCGCAACGATAATTCGCCGTTAAGCGAGCAGCGGCGGCAGACAACTGAAATTAAGACGAAATTCGGTTACATGATATTTATGTTACTCTATCGAGGAGTTATGGTTTTTGCCAAAGCTCGTATAGTTCGATTTCGTCGAAGCGTTCTTTTCTATTATCGCAGTTTTATTATATCATGGCATTATAAAATTACGATTACGTAATGTTACTTATTGTTATTGCGATAGTTTGGAGCGTTTCTTGTGTAAATGTGTATTATTTCTAGTTGTCAGGTATTGGCGAAAAAGTAGAATTTCAACTTTGTATGAACTTGAAGAATATTGCGAAAGTATTAATCACAAATACGTTATATGAAATGCTAATATAGTTCAGCGAGGAATTAATTATAGTAATTAAACTACATCGCTGATTGATAATATTTACTGTAATTACAGTTATCATTAAAATAATTAATTCGTTTAATTTTGAGGACATTCCAAACATTCACCTGAAATAAAATTTACGAATCACTTTTGCCAAGCTATAGCTATAGCGCAGCCTCGGCATTGGTGCAAATTTTTCTAAACTCATTCAACTTCTCTCAGATGGTGATCAATCAATATTACTCACATTGTTAACCTCACTCTCAAATTGCTCGTTTCAATCATCTCGTTTTTTCTGCAACCATGAAATTTTATATCAGTCCTTCGACTTTTCCCTGCACTTGACAGCAAATAGCCGTTCTCTTTTGATATTGAAAAGGAACACAATTACTTTCGCGCAGTAGATTTTTTAATTTTCAAGTATACCGTGCGAATAACGAGCTAGTTAGTCAGTGCGATTCATTAACAAAGGCTTATACTTATACCTCAACCTCATCGATATATCAGTATACACGTATTGAAACTAACTTACACCATCAAGAAATAATTCAACTGACGCAATAAACCATTGCCGATCGCACCTTCCGTCTCTTCCACACCATATAGCCCAATCCAATCACGCGGTAGGATCGCATGCATAAACCGCTGCAGCTATACGCGATCGATCTCGAGAAGCGTCCGTCACGATCAGCTGATCGTCTCCTCTTCCGCGATGCGCTCACAAGAGAGCTAGTCTCTGGAAAGTGCGCAAAGTCGAAACTTTCTCCCCGCGCGGCAAAGAAGAAGAAGATGACGCGGATAGCGTCGTTGTTTTCTTTCCCCCCTGTTGTGTTGTTGTGCCGCCGCTATACTCGTGGTCTTTTCACGGGTGTCAGTAGCCGCGGGTGTTACGTCGCAGCTGACGTAAGTGGTAGCGCGGGCGTTTTTCTGTCTTTCTCTTGAGAGAGAGAGAGAGAGAGAGAGAGTATTTTTCTTTTTTTCTGGAGGGATTGCGATCGCGCGGGTTTCTCGCATTGCGCCGAGAGGTGCGCAAGAGTTGTGGGTATGTAGATCGGGCTGCTTGGAATTCGGTGATTTACAGGATTACCACTGGAGGATCGTATTGATTTTGGGTTGTGGTTGCGCAAGACGGTCTGTGAGAACTTTTTTTTTACGTAAATGCATTTTTTCTTAATACAGTTTTTACTGTTTACTTTATTTATGCTGCTTGGATTTTTATTAATCTTGATTTGTTGTTTGAAATAAGACGTGTTCCACGTCAAGATATTATACTGTGTGTCATTAGTCGAAAGCGACACGGGAATTCGTGAAATTTATGATTTATTGTCGGGGTCGTGGTTCACTCGTAATTACACGTACGAATACACAATAATTCGTCACGCTGATGCTGTTCGCACATCGTACGTGCTACGCGAAAGTAGAACAAACGCATAAGTCAAATGAAGTTTTAGAAATCAAGTGTGTTATTCCCTGTAATTGATGTAATCATTTAGTATTGGATATCTTCATTCGCCGCCAAAGAGATGCTATTCCTTGCACATCAGACGAGGTTTCGCTAGTCCATCATACCATTGACTCCGAAAGCCATAATTAATTTTTAGGAAGAAACCAGTTTTTTATCGCTTTGCATTTACAAATCAACGCGTTTCCATAACTCAAAGAAATACATCCATCTTAAATGTATGTCAAAGAAGAACATTTGTCAATCGATTATTCATGATTAATTCATACGTCTATATAAATAAAGCAAATTGTAAAAATAGCACAAATTCCCAGAAAAATTCCCTCGCAATGTAAAATGCTAACACCAGTGACTTTTCTCTTGCAGTATAAAAAATCACCATAGCACCTCATACATTTTTTTCGCAACACCAAACACCGAGAACAACGACACTCGTCTCTCTCGATAAATTCCGCGCGAAGAAAAAAAGTTCTCCAATCTTCACAATCCGCAAGTCGACGAGTACATCAATAATCGGTCCTCGTCGCGTCGAGGAAAAAGAGAGTCTCGCTGACTGCAAAGCCATCAGAGCGTCAACGACCGGCACACGACTATTCGGTGCGCGCGCCGCGAGATTAAGGAGCGATTGCACGTAATAATTCAGTGAGTCTGCGGCTGAGCTGCAGCTTTCGTCAGACGCGCCGGTCGCCTGTCATTCCGTTGTGAAATTTTTCGTCGTCGCGGAGTCTCTGACGAATGACCGAGCTGGATTAATTTTGCGGTATAGTTTTTCCTTTTTTTTTAAGTGGGGAAGTAACTTGTTGTTCGGTCGATTTTTTTTATTTGATAATTTTATTGTTGCTTTCGATTTACACTGTGACTTTGGTCTACTGCCGTCTAACATTGATAAATTATTATTGATGGTCAAACATTCAATGAAAAAAATGGTTTATTTTCTTTGTCATTGAGATAATCTAAATCTTCATCCGAAGAGATGGAAAGTTTAACGATTTTCAAATATTCTTCTAGCGGACAGAACTCTTCGCAATTTCCTATTCTTATGCTCATGAAATTTTCGCTAATTCCGTCCCAAGCCAGCATCTAAAATTGATTAATCCGATATAAGGCGCCAAATTAATATCCAAGACGGATGAGTTTTGTTGAAAGGGCACAGGTCTCCAATGTAACTTGTCATTCCACGAATCTCTTGGTGAAGGAGGAAAAAGACCAGCTAGAGCCAGTTGTAAAGACATTATTGTGCGGCTATAGCCAGTAGTCACGGCATGGTATTCTTTAGGATTGTAAGTACCCAGAAATTCGTCATATCTTCTACGCAACAAGGTGCCTAACTTATAATCTTGTCGTCTTCCTTCCTGAATTTAGATCATATTATACAATGAAAATTAAGTTAAAAATACATTATTTTACAAAACTATGCAGACATTTTACTTACAGTTGTTAACTGATCGTAACCTACTGACCCATAAGCCGCTGAATCTGTGACATTAATGTGAAAAGAGCTTCTGAGATACTTGGTGTTCGAGCTGCATGTCTAAATACCTTAGTTGAATAATATAATTACAATATATACGCATAGCCAATTGGTATAAACATTTAGTTGTGCAGTACATATTTCCTCATACTTACAACCTGAACGAGATCCAATTTCAAATCACAAATTGTTGCCTTACAGGGGTAAAGGCTTAAGAAACAAGAAATAATATACATAAATATCATTATCTGTTTCATTTTGGTAAGACTCTGCGACTGAATAATTGGAGCATTCGTTAAAAACGATAGCCGAGCAATGAATGCTTGTGGTTAGTTTGGTCGAAGACTATGATGAAACACCAATCACACATCAAAATCATCAATCTCAAAAAGACAGTCTTTCAAAGCATAAGATAAGTATGATAAGAAAGAGGATGTGTTAACTAAAATCAAATCAACACATCTGTTAACTGTAATGGACGTTAATATCCGGTGTTTCTAATTTTTTATATTTACTTACAAAATAAATTTCATTTTGCAAAAAAATCGTACATTTATTTACGAAATCAAACATTTTTTTAGAGCAGCGCATTAGGTTTACAAATCGCGTCTGCAGGCTCGTCCGAGTAATACGATTTCTAAGCGACCGTTTCCTAGTGTGACGACATCCGCGGCTTTTTTTCTCCTTCTCTGAAAACCCGTGGCGTGTACACGGCGCGTTCGTGCCGCTCACGTTTCGAGAGTAACGAAAGCGCAGTGAATTAGACTGCTCTCGAGAGAGCACAGCTGCTCGTTTTTAATTGTGTCGAGCAACTGAACTTTATTTCTCTTCCTCGTGTACGCGATGATCGAGCAACTCATCTGCTGCGCTCGTTACTAACGAGCGTAATTATGATTGCGAGGGATGATTTAGTATATAGTTCGTGAAGGTTCAGGTATAAGGAAATTGTTGAGGTTTTACTTATCAGCTTGATAAATAATCAAAACAGAGTGAGCTTCGAAGTAGAAAGAAAAATTAATATATTTAAGAAAAGAAAAGATTACAACAAAGGCTTATGATCATAAAGATCAGATGTGCTGCCAAGTTCGGCGACGAACTGCTTTTGGGATTTTCCGGCTATTCATCTAAAATTATAAACTCAGGCTATGTTTGTAACTCATAGAATTAATAAAAAATCCAACAGAAATTTTTTCAAATGTGATTTTAAGTTCCGCATTTTATTTATATCAAGAGGTTTCTTACCAAGCTCGTAATTCTATACGTTACTCAAAAAGACAATTCTTTTGATAATAAAAAGCTACAGAACGTACTTAATTCCGTATATTTTGTGAAATGTTTATTTATCACGCCTCTTAAAGCACCACTAAAAAAACTACCTAATTGAAAGGAGTTTTTTCCCGCCACAGTCTAATAAGTGCGTTTTATTATTCAGAATGACATTTATTAGATAAACGCCGCCTGCAGTTATTTTAATGGTCGCCCGTGCGTTTCCATTAGAACATTCTTATTTCTGAAATTGCTCTAATCTGCATTAGCGCCACTATAGACCACCGGTCGCAGCGAATTTTTCTCACGATATCTCACGCCGGCGTCGATATCAAATTTCACGTGCCATAAACACGGGTAATTGTCGTCCAGATCTATATCCACTCGCTGCATAAAACACAATGATTTATTCTTCCACTTATACAGTTTCTTATCTGAGCGCATTTGCTTCAAATAAGGTCATCTCTGCGCAAGACGTCGAAAACAATGTCAATGTTACCGCGCGTAATTGTTATATTTTTTGCTTTGCACGATAACCGCATGCGTAATAATTCATCTCACTGCTGAATAATTAATGAGAGGCTGCATCAGGGTTAGCTCGCGTTAGATGAACTTCGCGCAAGTGCAATTTACATCCGATCAGATATGCGCGATTGGTAACATTACACTTTCGCGATATTAATGACGCGATATTAAAAGGTATAAGTCTTATAATTAATTAAGACTCGCAATCTTAAGAGGATGATTTAGCGATAAATTAAGCGAGAGCATACATGCGAGTGTCTACTCGTAACGCAACTTGCACGCTTGCGCATTCCTGTATGAAAGCATGAAATGACATTAGCTTCAGCGTGATAAAAGGCTTTAATGGTACCACACGCGTGACTGTAAAAGAAGAAAATTCCTCTCCTTTATATATCAACGCATATTTCGCTGTAGCAAACTGATCGAAGTGCACAGGTGAATATACTCACGTTTTCCCGCTCGCGCCTACGTAACGTAGGTATACCGGTGTAATTAGACACGGCAATTAGGAAAAATGGGGAATCTCGAGTGCGCGGTCATTTTAAACGAAAAGCGCCGTAGCCGCCGACGTTTTCTTATTAAGGAACTCCTCAATTAGAAACTTACACGTGTTTGGATGCTACGGCGTGTTTACGTGCGTGTACACGCAAAATCCAGTCCCATTTACTTTCTAGCGCTGTTTGCGCTATAATAATGTTTTCATTCTTGGAGAGGCTTTTCTTCGCTCTATTGTTACGTCGTTAAAAGAGAAGTGTTTTTTGTTTGGGTTATTGCGTGGTTGCCGATACATACACTTCGTCTTTGTTTGCTTTGATTAACTTCATTTTCATTTTAAACTATTTTATCTAAATTGAGTTAGATAGCAGATTATGGCTGTTGATAATATATTCATGAAAATGAATTCAATAATCTCGGCGATTCGATACGAATAGTAAGTCAAATAAATCTGAATAATTTTACAGATAACAATTTTGCTCTCACAGGCAAGCCGAGAAACCTTTTCAGCAAGAATTTTGCATAATCTATCAGCGCCGTGTAAAGTAGTATAGAAACTTCAAGTTCAAACAAACATCATAAATTTCCGAACTCGCGTGCACGTCAATTATGAATGAGTTCGTGATTATTGATTACTAGAAAAGCACTCGCTCGTATTCCTTGCGAAACCTATAGATCCGTCAGAGTAGAGGAGAAGAAGTAAAGCACTCGTAAAGACACGTCCTGTTTGTTTAGGGATAAGAGTGCAGACTCTAGAAGTATCACTTGAGAACGACGGAAAGTAAAAGTTACTGGGTTAGATAAGTGGATTGATATTTTTGGCTATAAGTGTTGGTTTTAACTCTTATTTCCGCAGTCTTATCCTAATCTGGTGAGAAAAGACTTACGAGAGATCGGTATCTGTAGGTGCTTGTAATAATTTAAGATTATGCCTCTAATAACACTACGATTTTAGCACACTTACGTTGTAAATATTTACTATGCTCGACTTCATAATCCTTGTGAAATTAATGAGTTTTGACAAGTGTCTACAGCCCATACCATACACCACTGTCCCGAGATGCTGATTTACCCCACAGCTAGATTGTCGCAATTTTCACTCTCATTAAAGTGAAATCAGATTCTTAAGAGTGCGTAGAAAGTATACATGCTTTTTCCATCGTTAAAAATCCAATAACTTTCCAAACTCACCGCACGATTGAAATTTGCATCTTGAGAATCGATTAATCGAAATTCTAGGCATACCTTTAGCGAGTATTTTTTCGCGGACGCAACTATTCTATACTTAGACTTTCGATTACTACCAAAACACTCTCAGATTCTCAACGCCATTATCGAGAAAAGAGGAGAGAAGAAAAAAACGTCAACGTAATTACTCGACACGACAAACTTCTCACCACTTTACATACCCGTCAAGACTCACCATCCCATAATCGCGACAACTGCACTGGCATTAACTCGACACACGACTCACGCTCGACTTACATCACTCGGCGGCTCATAGAGAGAGAATCGCGTAAGTATTCAGAAGAAGAACAAGCGTCGATCGACGGTAGCTCGGTCCCCTCGTTTTGTTTGCGCAGCCCTCTCGCTATTAGCGGTTACGATGCAGAAACCGAAAGGACTAAGCGCGCGGCTTAAGTAATGCTTCTGGGTAGTAGGTTCGAGTGAAGAGAGGCTTAAGTAACCGGAATCGCGGTGCGTATATGTGACGACGAGTCGAGAGTCGTTGGTATTCCAAACGGTGGCTCTTACTGCAACTTGTTTTTTTGTTGGGATTTGCATGTGAGTTTTCTGGAGTAACTGCAGAGAGGGTTATATAACGAGTAGATGATACTTTGGATATACTAGGCTGTAGTATTATTATTATTTAAACAATTATCTGCAGTGTAATAAGCAAGTTTTTAAGCTTCCAATTATTCTGACGGAAAGACAAGCACAGTTGAAAATAATTAAAAACTCAAAGATTGTGGGAATGAATAAGTGGCAAAGATTCTTTTCCAATTATAAATAAAGACCGTAGAGGAGAAATGATAATTGATGTCAGTAAACGTAACGTTCCTACTCTACATTTTACATCGACCCTGCGAACCCAAGTTATTCACTCATTATTAAAAGTACCATATAACTTATATAACTTGTATCAACATTCTTTGAGTATAAAAATAAAAACCATTTAAAATGATTTCTACCACGCTAGTAGTAGTAAGTAGCATCACCAACCACGAGTAGCTGTACAAAAAAACTAGTTTGAACTGACCTTTCCACCATTCCTTGAACTTTCTCGCTCTGTAGTCCCTGGCTAGCGAAGATAGGTGGCGCATGAGCACTTTTCCACTTCCCTCATCACAATCTGCGCGCAGAATGTATATATAGCAGTGTGTGACTATGCCAAAACTGCTTTATTGGTCCTGCTACTCGGGCCGCTCATGCTATAACTGCGTGTGGTGTCTTCTTGATAATGTTGTTGTCGCACTTGGTATAGTAATTTGGCTTCCAATTTGAATTTTTTAACAAAAAACCTGCTACTTATAGGTCGGGAAGACCGAAGCCAAATGGGACGGTTTTTGATTTGGCATGTTTCATTTACGCTGTAAAGATAACAGCAGTGCACCACCTATGCCAAAAATGCCATATCGGGTCTACTTGGGTCGCTCGTACTATGACTGTCTGAGTTTACTGCCATTACGGCGAGTCTTTTTCTCTGAGTGTATAGGAGAAAAATAACCCGCAATTTTATTACATCCGCCTCTTTTTACGCTGCTCCCTCGCACCTATTTAGCCACGGTCATTTGAACTTTCTATAGCTCAGTAGGCCGTTTTCCATAAAATAAACGAACTGTTAACGGCCGCGATATCTGTATATCCCTTCGATAAATATCTCTAGGTAAGTCGAGTAAAAGGTCACGGATGAATCACGTCGAGGCGTTTAAGAGACCATAAAGCGCGTAGGTGAGAGATTTCCTCACACGAGAGTGCGAATAACGCCGCTCTGTGTTTGAGGCTTTTATAATAATATCGCACACGCATATACGCGGGAGTTTTTCCACTCGGACGCTTTAATTACGAGCTGTGTACCGGGAGACACTTGCGAAACTCTCTCTCGTGTGTTTCGGTCTGTCGGGTTACGTGTATGGGATACGTGTGTATAAGGGTGGCGACGAGTCAAGTTCGACACGTAATTTAGATGTAATTCTTAATGGGAAACAGGAGCCACTATGCAATAATACACGCGACTGCCATTATACTTCTTTTTTTTGCTGCTGTTCTCTCGAGGCGTGTGTTGCTGCACACCTTCTAATGGAGGAGCCGCTGTACAGTCAGTTGTTACATAAATAAAGGCGCGTTAGCTCATTTGTTTGTCGCGGAAAAAAATGGGTTAATGGATCGAGCGTGTCAGTGCTGGCTTTGATGTTGTGAACTTCTTTTAATTGCTTATATAGTTGTAACTGCGAGACGGAAAGCTTATACGGCTGATTGATCGGTAAACATGAGAACAAACGTGAGGTTCGATGCGATCATTGCGAGCTATTTTTTTTCCTCTCTGACTCTAAGGTAATCAGATTTTGCTATCTTCATCCTTGATATAGAAAATAAATTGTGATTCAGTTTGCAGCTATGCGCGCGTTACAAAATACAAAGTGATTTCACTTTTATTATTTATAAACCATTGAACCTTGTGCTTTTCTCTATAAAATTTTATAGTTGTATTACAGAAACGTAATACCCTCATCATTAGATGTGTAATTTCTGATAACAATCTTTTTATTTACAGCGTTGGTTAGTCCAATAAAATGTAATACAGAATAACAAAATAATTACGCTTTTATTGCGCGCGTATAAAAATCGACGTGAATTAATGAATGTCTCGCCGATCGTCAGTGTAAATTCAAATCGAAATTCATTGCACGATCGTTTCCTTCATCGCCATCGGCATGATCATCATCGTCATTTCACTCAAGCCGAGATATTATACGCATGTTTGTTTTGAAAACATTACGCAAATTAATAGGCACTTTAGCGTTTCTCTAATTCGATCTGCGTATCGATTACAGTTAAACGTGCCATGCAAATCGCTCGGTTCAATCTGCCGTTTGGCGCGACTTCATTCCATCCGCGGCGTTTACGAGCTTTGTCCAGTTTTTCCGTCCTCCCACTTTTCCGCATAAAATTTGGTTTTATGCCCGCCGATAAAGTTTTGTTTTAACGAGACTTTAATCGTCAAAGTGTATCGCGCTCGAGTTTTACGCTCGCGCGAGGAGTTTCGCAATGCACTTACGCTATACACTCTCGCGGGCTTACAAAAGTTTATTACCTAATACAAATATTATAAGAAAGGCCTTTTTACTTTGGTGATTCATTTTCGCTCATGTACTTTTTCTTCCCTCCTCTCTGTTGCAGGTAAGAGATTTCTCAGGGGAGCAGCTGGAGGCACACAGTTGTATGAAAGCGTTCTCTATAAATCCAGTATGTGTATGTGTGTGCTGTGGCGCAAGTAAGTGAGTAAGTATAAGACAATAAATTATTCTCTGCTTATGTATATACCTATACACACATACACGCGTGATTTTCGTCGTTATTAAGATGTGCGAAAAAGTGCGACGAGATAATAATTCATAAACGCGTATATTGTGAGAATTTCTTAAAATTCAATAGAGAGAACCGAATTAATGCCTTGTCACATAAGCAGTAGGTGCGATAGTTCAGCGTCGGTATATAAAAGGAAAACTTTGAGAATCGCATGACAAAATGCCCAACTGCAACGCAGCATACATCCTCCCATATACAATGCAATATACAACTCTCTAACCGATGTGCAACGAGCGATTAATAACTGACATTTTCCCAAACGGCAATCCCCTCATCACTCACAGCAACAATAAAGAGACAGCAGCAGTAGTTATTTGGCAACAGATAAATGCCCATAATAATATCAATCCCCTACAAAGCTTTCTCACGTTTCCATCGCGCGTCTCACTTCCTACTATGTCGCCATCCTGCAGCTCAAAAATAGATCCATCAGGAGTGACTATATACTATAAACATTATATATACCTTACACACGCGGCTTGCAGAAGGAAATTCGCCACACGCGCAGAGTTTATTTCGCAATGAGACGAGCTGCTCGCGATGATTGCGCGAAAACGCGCACGCGCTTATGCATGAATTATGCATGAGCTGCACCGGAATTCGATTTCAATTAGTTCCACGGGAATTACGCGGGCTCACGCGCCGTATGATCATCGCCAGAGAAAGAAAGAGAGATAGACTTATCGCGTTGTGCAGAGTTTTGAGTTTACGTGAGTCGCGGAAAAGCTGCAGTGCACAGTGTGGTGCAGCAAGTTTATATCGGGGAGTAATATCGCGTTATGGGGTGATTGCTGGAGAGAGATTGGAAAATGCGTGGCTCTGGAACGTGAGAAGCGTGAAGCGGTCTGTTATGAAATGAGCTTGACGATACGGAAGCTTATTACTGCTGTGTGTTTATTGGTTTGGAAGATTTTTTTTAGAGCTCGACTGTTGGTATACTTCCTTTTGAGAATTAATGCCTCTGGTTGGTGTCGATAAGATAAAGGATTTATCAAGGTACGAGCAATGCGTTTTCTTGAATTATGTTATATGCAGGAAGATTGATCGTCTGCCGATTTCGTTTTAATTACCTTGAGAACTGCGATGAGTGTTTACTGCGAGTTGAGTATTTGTCTAGAAGTGTTTATGTTGAGATCTCTAATGAGCGATGGATTTAAGTTGTACACGGTGCTGACTAATTAAGAAATGGATCTATAATTTTCCTCGCTCACAATGCAACGATTAATTCAGTTTCCTTCGTATACGATAAACCAACGCAGCGTCGGTCGAAAACAAAGATGCACCTCGACTCGTTCTTTATTTTCGTGCATCAATTACTTTCTTCCGCGACGCCATAGAGAAAGTGCATTATACCTTGGCTCATCAATCTTATCAAACTTGTTTGTATACATCCAGCTGCGATACACTGGATGAGCGTCTTCCACGTTTAATAGCGAGTCTCGTTTGGTGAACTTAAGCGAGGTCGTCAAGAGATAATCGAGAAATGACGCGATCTTAGGGAATCTCAGAAATATCTTTTGTGCAATATTTAGATGCAAAAATCAAAATTATTGCTCTTACTTAAACACTTTGGTTTGCTTGACTAACATTGCATGTAACGCATTTAATACACACCGAGTCATAGCCGATACAGCTTAAAGGAAATTAAATATCTCGCTGGGAATCAGCACGACAAACTGTCTCGAAAGGCAACGCGAGGTGACAGCCGAGGTGTGACTCAAACGCAATTATTAGCGTATTGTTTTGAAAAAGAATCGGGGATTTTTCTCGGAAAGTGATTTCTCTTGGCTTTCGAACGACCAGGTGTAATCGATATTGAAATGGATCTCTTTGAGGTTATTAGAGTGAGACGTTGTGCGCTGTTTAAGCTTAAATTTCACTAATGGCATGGGGTTTGACATTTTCTGGTTCGGAGCTCAGCGCATGAATGTACCGTGACGCTTGTAGTGGGTGATTGCTTATGACGGGAGTTGAACTAATTTGTGTATAGTAAGCGAAAACAAATGCTTATTTTGTCTTGTTCTACTTACTGTTTTGCATGTAATTCTCGTTTCGGGCTTTCAAAAGACGATACCGTTATTCTCGTAGACATAGCCAAGGGCTGCATGTTTTATTGTTTAGAAAGTAGTCGTTTTTGAAGGAGCTTATTAAAAATGGTCAAAATCGCCTCGTAATAATGCACATTAATACGCATTAACTTCGAGAAACCTTCGTAACTCTTCGCATATAGTCACCTGTAAAGGACGTGTAAAAAACTAATTTCTCCGAAGCATGCATTGTTCCATACATCCGCGTTTTATAGTGCATCCATTCATCGCCCGTTAACTCTGAGCACACACCTTAATTTAGGCATCTGTTCTCGCATAAACGAGCTTTCCAATCCATCCGAAATAGGAAAGGGAATTCATAATGCGCAGCGTTTTATTAGTATTTATCCCGACTGCATGAGAGAGAAATAAGAAATTTACAATTAAACGATTCTGCATGTTATAACACTAAAAATAATCCTCCTCCTCATTGTAAACGCCGCCTGGTCAGTAGTCCGCCACAGTAATCGCTATAACAGAGCCCGTTGTAACCGTGAGCAGCGAAGCGTGGCAGACGCTCGCGTAGAAAGTGCATCCATCTCTCTTTCTCTTGCATTCAAATGAAGCATCGAGCTATACTTTCCGTTCCAGATCAGGAGTCAAGCGCAGCTCGCAAACGCAGAGACGCGTGCCGAGCATATTTCCTAACGAGAGTCTGCAGCGCAGGTATCATCGTAAAACAGCGAGTCGAAGACAGGGGAATCCCCTAAGCTTGATTTATCGTCGGCCATGCTAATGTCGATGATTTATAGGTGCTAGAAGGAAGGTTGAGAACGGGAGTATATCTTACGCGGCTCTCCCCGTGTAATTGACGTTTCTGTAATTGCCGCTTGAGTTGTACAGAGGATATCCTGCGTATGAATGTGAAATGCTCTGTGTCGAGTTAAATATGCTTGATAATACGGGAATGTGTGAGATAAGAGTAGACGTCGGTTTTTGTTTTCATTTATACTGATAATTTGACGATGGTTATACACGTTGTGAACGCAGTTGCTGAAACAATAGAGAAGTTAACGCGAGAGGTGAGTTTCTAATTGTTGAACCGAAAAAGTAGCTGTAGAAGTATTACTGGCGAAACACAGTTGCGTGATGATGTTATACTTTTTCCATTAATAAAAATTTTTTTTCTCAGATTATATAACTTTCTCGCCGTTCGCGTATCGCATTACGGACTTTCATCAAGGATAATTACGTTGTATGGCACATTGTGGCAATACTCTAATTCTTCGAAGCTTTGCTAATGTGTTTTATAAGCGATGAAAAAACACTTCTCGCTTGGCTTACAAATCAAAAGCGTCGCGCGACTAACTAACTCAAAAAATTAATAGCCGCTTCCTGCTTCCACTTTTTCTAGGCTCACATAACAATCATTAGCTATACGAAAATTTCAATATGCTCCATATCTTTCACTCTATAATACTGCTGCAGACTAAAAAGAAAGTCTTCGTATTAACAGCCAACAATAAAATATCGCTCTGATTTTGACTGCTTTTTAAATGAAATGAATGATAGTGCAATATTGACGCTTTGCTTGCAGAAAAAGTAGAAAATTTTTTTTTTTTTTTTTTTTTTCATAGACTCACCTGGTTTCACGCGTTGCACCGAACCTTCTCTTTCGGCGCTAGAAACGTTTTTACCTGCACTTTCCCCCAATTAATTAGTCCAAGAAAAAAGGAAGCCAATGGAAAACGGATGGTTACATGTGCAGCGCACTCTTGAATAACCAATTTCCAACCCATTTCTAACGGAATGCAACCATTGGTGTGGATTTTATGCCCCCGACATAATTGAGACATTCTCTTATACCGATGAAATACTTTTTGCATACTTAAATTTGAATATTGATGGCGTTACGCCGCAATAGACGAATATAGCAACAGCTTCCGCCAAACAAAATGTTTTATGTATTATCAAAATGCAGTGATTTATTATATTATCGCAGCAGTAGAATTAAAATGTTTTATTTATAATACAGTAGCAGCATACACTAACATGATTTCTAGCATCTCATTTTAATCACTGCAGACGTCCACAATAATAAAGTATACCCCAAAATATATATCCACTGTATAATAAAGCCTGTTCTGCAATTTCCAGCATCATCTACCTACGCACAGCAATCACAAGTCGCTTAGAAAAACACGGTATTTCCATCGAATTCGCCTTGGCACGAATGCTTATCCGGGCGTTTTTCGCGAGCGCAAGATCGTCGTTTAACGACTTTTTTTGCGCAAGATCCCCTCTAACCATCGCAACAACGCAGTCTCGCATTATCCTTATCGACTTACGAGATGCCGCCGCCGCTGCCGCAGATGATTTACTCGCGCACGTTGTAATTGAACGTCACGTGACACTCGCAGGATGCGAGCGATAAATATTCAGCGCGAGAAATCGCTGGCGTAAAAATCGATGCTAAGGAGAACGAGGCTATGCGTTAGAAAATTGTGAGACGTGCGACGCGTCGACGATGCGGTGTTGCTACACTGTTTATTGTGGTGTTTTTAATGACGGGTATAAATCTCGCGAGGCTTTTTTTTACACGAATATTACCTTAATGTATTGGATGGATGGGTGTAGCGTGAGTCATTATTGAGGTACTTCTGTAAGGCGACTGATTGGCGAAGTTTTTTTTTTTTTGATGCGGGATTATGATGGTTATCAATTTTTTGGATTACTGCGAGGATTGTAAGTAGAATGAATCAGTGATGACAAGACGCGTGGTTTTATTAGAGTTCAAATGCGGTGATGTATGGCTGATCTTCTTTTCAAAGATTTTGTAATCGTTTATTTACTGTAAAAAAAGTGTATAAAAATGATTTTTATAGCAATAATCAAACAATGTGATGCAACCATCGTAAATCATAAGCGCATTCCTTTACGCTGATTAGCTCTAATGAATTTTATAAATGATAGTCAGTAATTCATTCAAAGTTTATTTTCCAAAGAAAAAGTAGTACAGATATATATGAGACAGTAATACGAATTAATCCGATTTGACAGTCGATTAACTTTCGAAGCTAAATAAACAAATTCGAAAAAAAGCAACATAGATGTACTACTTTACTCGCATCGTTACAATTTAATCGAATAAGACTCCATCATCTCGTACTAAAATACCGATTTGAAAACCCTCGTGTACACATACCGAGACACTTTTCGAGCTCGAGTCAACGTTATAAAATAATCGTTACAAGCCTCGGTGACACTCGCCCCTTATCAGATCGGACTAGTTTATCGCTCGTATAACTCAATTTGCCACTACCTAGTCCCTCGGAAAAATCATAGCCGACGTAGATGTATTTACGGCGAGTCGATTCGATTCCCAATACCGTGTAATCTTCGCTCGCCGATCGTCCATGCGCTTATCGAGAACTCGTATTTCTAGTTTATAAGCGTCCTGCGCCTTGACAGAGAAATGCTTTTCACAAGTGTGCGTCTAAAAGATCGGTAATGAGCGTGAAGAGATCGATGCTAAAACGACGTGTTGACGATCGAAGATGTTCGCTAAAGCGTGGAATAGTCACGTTTAATAAGAGAACAGGTTTTATTGTAAGAACGCATGAGTATATTATGTCTTAATCTTAGCACCTACAAAAAGTAATTTTCGATTTCTTACAACCGATTTATACGAACCACAACACGTGCGATCGTCATCATCGTAAAAGGTTATACAGACGAAATTAACTTCAGAGCCGACTCTCGTATTTCGCGGATTGAGTTGAATTCCTGAACTTGAAACTCTCTAGCCTCAGGCAACTAATAAGGCGCCAGACTCTCGTTATTACATCTAAAACCGGCAACGACGGCGCCTTTCGGATCTATGAAAGTTGGCGCCGACTTGAACTTCCTTGACGGGCATCTGACCTTTTGCAGGGAAAAATCATTTGCTAGGAGAAATTTCTTGCAAGTTTTATTATTGATGGGAGACATTAGTTCAGGATTTTATTGTAGACAGGAAATCAAACGAAAATCTAATCTGGTGAAACGTCGCATCTGTTTACAAAGAAACATTCCGCGAAAATTACAGGAGGACTTTCTAGCAATATTGAGACGTAAAATAAATTGTTTAATGAAAATTATTGTAATAAGGAATACGTAGACTCTTACGTAAATTTCGGACATAAACAACGACTGTAAAATCCAAAAAGACAGTTACAATTTTCCGCAATTTTCACGAGTCAAGCACAATAAATCAATAAGAACAATAAACAAACAAGAGCACGAACCTTACACTTTTCATTTTCCATTGCGTTTCAAAACCGTCTGCATTCCATTTCTTTTTCCCGTCAAACGCTGTCTATCTCCCGACGCATATAAATCGTCATGGAGTCGTGGGTGATACAGCCGCAAGAACTCTAGCACTTTTGCAAAGCGTCTGGAAATTTTACAACTGCTCTTTGTTGTGCAGGAAAGTTGTAAACAATGATTGATTATGCAGAAATATCGACGACCGATCGAGTGTGAAGGTGTTTTTCTGGATCATTGAATCCTTTTACACTTGTATTTTCATCGATAATTTTATGATTTATGAAAATAAATCATATTTTCCGTTTATGAAAGCCGCAGATTTACGACGAGCGAGTCGATGATTTCCTTCGCAGGATTTGTGCAAAATCATTACTTCGTGTTTTATTATCCACGAATTACTGCTTGGGAACACTCCCAATTAGAATGTGCATTCTTTTCTGCCATAAGTGAATCATATTCCGAGATAAAATTACACACAATGCCTTGAATGAAACTTTATCCTGCGAAATTTCTTACAGTGACAGACAATGATTGATCATTCAGAAATATTGGAGATCACGTTACACGCAACGATCGCCTAGATGACGTATTATAGACCAAAACTGCAGTGCCAAGGAAGCTGAAAAAAATTCATAAATCGAAATTCTTTTTGCCTGACTGTTTTGATTGAGAGCAGTGCACGATTTTGATGGCGTCGAGTGTAATATAGACGTAATGTGGAGCAGGTATGTCAAGGTAGGCGTATTCGCTCTGCTTGTCGGATCAAAGTCAGCAATATCACTTAGGGAAATAATTCAAAACAAATAACGCAGCGTGATTAATCGAGCCCAGTCGCATACGCGGATAAGCACCAATGCGTTATCCTTTATCGAACGCAGTTGGCAATTTTTAGTGTTGCAATGCGTGTATGACTGTATTGAGTTTGGTTTAGCACACTTTTATTGAATCGCGTGTAGAAAAGTACTATCGAATAGTATTAGCTGGATTTTACAATAAATTTTGATCGATTTTTACTACTTCCCTTACTTGTGCATATACACAGAAGGAAATTCATTATAACGATTTCTCCTCTACTTACACCTGATTTATGCACCTTTTTAGAAGCGTAAATTGTAATTGAACGATGAAAGCAAAATTAAATAAATTCCGGACGTAAATAATTATCTCAGACGAGTTTGCATACCCTTAAACCAAACTTGATGATAGATTCTATAACAGCGCATTTTTTCTTACAAAGTTAATTATTTCAGTCAATCTTCAAACTCTCTAAAGCCTCATATTTCCAGATAATATCACTTGATGGAAAGATGTGAAAGTTCTATCATCGCACCTCGTTATAATCTCTTTGAACTACTTCATTATATTTTCCTAAAACAAAGTCGACTCAGTTTTTATTTAAGCGATTGGAAAAAATGTTTGAAACGATCAACCAAAACACACCCATCCACAATTTCTCTGTTAACCAAATATATCTTACATACAAATATGTACTATATATTTATAGATTTTAGACGAAAAATCTATATTTAGGGACCTGTAAATAGGTATCCATCTAGCGGTGAAATGATGTACTAGGCATATAAATGAATTAACTTAGAAATTAATGGAAGTGGAATAATATAGTTGAAAACTACTAATCTCAATTTTAATATTCTTAAAAATTGTAACCCGTTCTTCCACAAAAACGTGCTTTCATCTTGTTAAAACCACGGGGGTCTCGGAAAAGAAAAGCTTTCACCTTTGCTCCAGAAGCGCAATTACGTTGTCAGTCGCAACAACCTCCTTTGGCTTTCGGCTCACGCGCGTCTGGCCATTCGCGAGCCATCCTAATATATAATCTCCGTCGCAATCGCGTTGAAATTCTTGGGTAAATTAGACTGGGAGAAGCCGTTCGTTCTTTAATAGAGCAAAAGTCGAAGATTGGACCGGTAGCTGGTTTTTCAGCAGGTTATATCTGATTAAGAAATGAAGTTTCACTGGGCGGTGAGATAATTTTTCGATCTACGCGCAGGAAGAATTTGCCTTAAGAGGCCGGTAATTAACGGACTGAGTTTATTAGCTTAGCTTTCTTTGCACGGAATGCGCGACGTTTTGGCGCTGCTGGTATGGATATAGCGTGAGTTAGTGAGCTGTATGGAGACGTGAAAAAAGTGGAAGATAGTGTTGAATTAAATTGTTATTGGAGTAGGCAAAACCTGTTGGTCTAACGCATTTGCAGATATTTTAATGAGGTTTTGGTAATTAATTTTGAGACGAAATACAAAATAACAATTTCATTTGATATATCATGTAGTTAAGCTAACATCAACTAACATTAGCAAATGAATTCGTCATTACCTTCAACACCAGTCGTAAACACCGTGTAAAATTAAAAATCAATCCTTTTCCCAACACTTTGCCCATAGTCTTACAGAACTCCCAGCGTCTGAACTAAGCCGCCTAAGACGTTAGAGACTAGTTCTCGCGCCTCGCAGTCGAGCTTATGTCAGCTCTGTTCTCGGCCTTACGCGGATCCCGTTACACATTGGAACCGGCCCGATTTGGCAAAGCCGGGAGACGTGCTCCCTTTTTCCCCTCACCGCTTCTCTTAACACACGTCGTCACCGAGAGATTATACAGTACCGATTTGTAACGATCACGATTTTAACTAACTCCCCCGCTCGCTTTTGAAGGTGTCGGTTCGATAATTAGGCCGCATGCTGGGATTCGGTAGTAAGCGGTCTCTTTGCGGCTGCTTATGGCTTAGGCGATAGAAAACTTAATTAGGTTAATTCGTTAACGAATTCTGAGCGAGTTGGCGTGGAGTACGTGATGACAGTTCGACCGATTGATCGGAGGTGATTTTCGAGTAGTTTGTGCGTGTAACATGTAAATGAGATTGTAAGTGAGTGTAATGTGCGATTGTTACATGTGTTTTATTTTGTAAAGGTGTACTATGGAGGTTTTTAGTGGAACTAAGCGGTTTTTTTTTGTTTAAATTATTATGAATATTTTTTTTAGCTTCTTGCCATATGAAGAGAGTCTCATCTCTACCCACGTGTGCCAAATTTGACAAAAAAATCATCTAAACGCTCGCGAGCGATTAAATTTAATAAGATGACCTCTCGCAACAATTACGCTATTTTTTTGCATGACGGTACACATCTGTCCGTCTGTCCAAGGCAGTCCAACTCGAGTCATTAATTTTTTTTTAATTACGAAACGAGCGGATGACTCTGTGCAAACACTTGTAATATACCTAAGCAGCGACTTTGCGTAATTGCGCCAAAACGTCCACTCTCGAGACTGACACTCATTCAAATCTCTTCTCTCTTCAACTTCCACAAAAAAATATACGCTTCTCGCTTTCAATTCGACATTACAATACCTTCTGGTAAAGGCTCATCCATCAAACTATCGTCATTACAACACGACCTTTATGATCGTCGCTGTCACGAGACAACGTTGGAAAATGTTACAGCCTCAAATACGCACGAGCCGATTCCTAATCGATCGGTATCTCAAAACGTCCGTCCGTCACAGCTCAATTTGTCCGCGGTGCCTTGCGAAATCTGAGATTCGCGCGACAGAAGAAGCGACGAGATGACTCTCGGTAATCTATACCGAGACTGTGACTGACTGATTGAGAAATTCCAGGTCGAGGTGAGAACGATATGTTTGTTTTACTGATGAGGAAGTTTGATGCGATTTTTTCTTATTCAGTCTCTCCATTCGGCTCTGTATATTATGCGTTGGGCATAAATTCACACCTTTGGCTTGGATATAAATCAGTTTACGCAGAGATTTTTATCGTCGAAATTTATGTCCTTGGATCTGCAACTTTCTTTTTGAAAGGTCCCGCGATGCAAAAATTATTCGCGAATGAAATAAAAACGTGTCCCGCGCGATAACATCTAATCAAATCATATCAGTAGTAACATCCAGGTATGGCAAGACCACATACACCAGTTAATAACTCCACCCAAATTATGTTTATTCGATTTCCGAAAAAAAAACACGAATCCTCACCTCTCTTCGACCAATTAAATCGGTAACACCGACGAAAAAACCACACATTTCGGAAACGGTCCGCCTCATTATACCAGAAAACATATCCAGCGGGAGAAAGTAAATAGTCCAGCAGCAGCGTATCGTGCAATTGATAACGCGTTGCTCATTATGCGCCGGAGAACGATCGGAAGATACATCACGCGCGCTCAAAGCGAAGCTCTTATTTCCTCTAACGAGCTTTCCTTTCCGCTTTCGCGGCAAGACGCGTGTCTTGTACGTATAGGTATCCCTCGGGAAACTTTTAGTGATTCTATGGAGCGTTTGAATGTGTGGATGTTTACATACAGCATATGTGGACGATTGGTAGAGGAGATAGAGAGGTTGGTGACACTGTGGGAATTGTATTAACGGCGGACTTTCTTTCGGTGACGAATGTGGCGCGGCTCCTTTTTCCGGGAGGTTTCTTATATGGTAATGAGGTGCAATTAGAAAATTAGGATGTTACATAGAGATGGTGATAAATCTGCCGAATACGACTTGTAAATGGTTTTTAAAACTCCGAAGAAGTGTGATAAGCATAAATTGAATCGGAATCAAAGCTGTTGACGTTTTCCGAAAAGGAAAGTGAAAGCATTAACGTTACGATTACACGATAAGCCGTTCATATATATTTCCAATAAATTCCCAAACTAAAGAGAATGAACTTTGGCCTCTGACACTAGAAACAGCTCGAGCAGCCATTAAGGCATCAGGAAGTCCATGATAAAACTCGTCGCATTTAAATATTCCATGCGGGTATCATCTAACATCATTTACATTTTCGTTATCCCGCCTAACTTTCTCACTTTCTTCCCTCACACCTAGGATGCGCCTATGTCAGATCTTCCTTTACGAGCGTCGTATATTGCGCTGATTGCGCCTAATGTAATGATCAATAAATTAACGACGACAAATCCAGAATTTTTCTCTGGAATTTGACTCCTCTTCCGCGGTGCTTTCTTTTCCGCAGTAAACGTATTGAGAAATCGCCGTTGCACGCATCGAAATCTCCCATTATGCAGCACCTGAGACAAATTGCCGGTCGGTCTACACAATTGTTCGGAGAAAAACGTCGACGATGCAAGAAAATTAAAAGAGGTAACCGATATTGTTATTTCGGGCAGATAACGGATCTGGAGATCAGAAGAGATTGTCCCGGATGAAATATGGGAGATGACGGGTTTTGGAGATTGGCTTTTTGTTGCTTGGACCATCTTTTGTGCGGAGAAATTGTGAGGAAATAATATGTGCATTGCTGTGTTGCAACGTCGTATTGTATTTCACGTGTCGTTGTCTTTTTGTTTTTGTTTCGTAACATATCAGGATGTTATTTCGATATTTAAAAGATCGTCGGATGAATGAATTTATAAAATGCGTGAAATGTCTTACCACTTTCGTTTCATCGATCACTTTTGACATTCCATTCACTCAAGCCAGTTTCGTACACCCAGGAAAGAATGTCATGTTTACTTTGCGCCAAATTATACGTATCCACTACACCGTCTGCAAATACTCGCCGATCGTACATCGTAAAAAAAACCTCCTGAAACTACTAATTCAATTTAGAATCGGTATGTATCGCTACCGCTCGACACAATACAGTGACTCATCATCGTTTCATCTGACTCACTAATCTCCACAAAAAATACCCACACACACACTCTCCATTTCGTTTTACTCAACGCGATCGTTATCTTTCCCTCCCTCCTCCCTCCCAAAAAAACCGGCAAAGTACGTATCATCATCGTGCGCGCAAAACCGATCGGCACAATCGCGCATTAGGCCGCTTCCATATATACCGGTGTCGCAACGGCTCCATTTTGCGGCGCGCGCTAGAGCGAAAGATCCGCGCTTAAGATAACCCCATTATCGAAAGCGAAACCCCGCTGGCTGGCGCAACGAAGCGCGCGCGCGCTTTCGTTTGCACATCGTCTTGTTAGCGAGCGTGCTTATATTCATCGAGAATAAAAAATGTATGCGATGTTTGCTTCGTACTCCTTTTTTTTCTTTATGGTGAGATCGATCGCGATGCTGCGTAATTTTACGGAGGACTGTTATTTGTTCGAGATCGGCAGGGGTATCGGTATGAGATCGGCGGGTGATAATTGAGGGGCTATTTGTTAGATCGTTTAATGAGACGGTGAATTCAAGTGCTGATTGTAATTAAGGCCTCTGAATGACAACATTAGCTCGCTATTAGATATATGAGATTAGAATTTTGTCACGCTGTGATTATTCAATTAGACTTTCCGTGAAAGCAAAAATTGCGCTCTCGGGTTATTAATTACCTTTGCTTATTTTCATCTTCTTATAAACAAAAATTTTGCTCAACTTTGATGATAAGTGTTGTACTCGAAATTCAGCCTAGTCAGACTCTACAAACATCCGGAAAAAAATTCTAACGAGTGAAATCGATCGCCTCACAAAAACACTTCCGCTCACGACTAACAAACGGCGAGCATAGCTTCTATCCTCTCGGCACCTATACTCGACGTAAGAAAGCAAACGAGCCATGTGTGCGGATGAGTAAAACTTTTTACGCGAGACTCGAGCGAGTGAAAGAATATATACATACACATATACGTATATACCTATGCATAAACGAACATTCGCCGCGCGATCCGGTTCAGAGAAAGTGGCCGCGTTGGCGAGTCTGTATACGAACGGCTGATGCTCATCCGCTGCTGGTTATCGATTATTATCGTGGTTGGCTTATTAGCGAGATAAATGATTTATGTTGCTTGGTGTCTTTTTTCGGGAGTGAAGGCTGACCTGGAAACTTTGTTGGCAATGTTTACTTCGCGGATTTTTAATTTGCTTTGTCGATTGTGCTCGACTGATTTACAACTTTATTATTCGGGCCTGCATCGATGATTAAGTGCTGGACGTAAAAATTGTCCGTAACGAATTTTTAATTAAAATACTGTTATATATTTAGATTGCAGACGTAAAAGGCAGCGGAAAGAGATGTTGACGACGAGACTGCAGACCGAGTGCATCTTTTAGTTCACCGATCTTATCGGTATCA
This sequence comes from Cecidostiba fungosa, assembly GCA_900474305.1. NCBI lineage: Eukaryota > Metazoa > Arthropoda > Insecta > Hymenoptera > Pteromalidae > Cecidostiba > Cecidostiba fungosa. The sequence continues at coordinate 46,351 of UCOJ01000561.1, forward strand.
TATCCGAATATCAGTATAATTTGTTCGATTCTTCTCAATGAGTGAAATAAAGTGGCATGTATATCTACAGTATTTGTGTGCAAAGGTGCGCAGAAAATATGTAGTGCTTCAAGTGATTTATCAACTTTAGGATTTATCAGTGAATTGTTTAAACCATATTCTGCGTACGAAACAATTGAATTTATCAATTTCATAAAAAACATTAGAAAGAAGTACGCGGAAAATTTCGCATAAGCTAATATCAATTATCTTAATTTCCAATTTTTCAATGTTACGTAAATATTGCTTAGTTCACCGAAATTGTCAAAAACATGCTTTCGATACATAATGGCCTAAGGCAACGAGCCAATCAAAACGTATTATTATAGAATATCGCTGACTCGTCTCTGTACATCCGTGACAATACTTTCGAGTGTCTGTCAAATTGATTGAACTAAATTGAAAAACATCGATTCATCGCTTTAAAATTTAAGCATTATATACATTTTAAAAATTGAAAACTAGACCAAACTCCTTCAGGCTCCGCATTACGCATCCGCAATATCCTCAAGTGCACACTCACCCATGACCAGATCGAATACTCCACGTCGGTTTCTGCTCTCCTGTTACAGCGCTACAACGCGTAGAAGCGCGCGCGTGCGCGCGGAAGCAAAAGCCTCCCGCAGACACTTAGCCTCAATCATATACATATACTGCAGCTCTGCAGTGTCACTGCGCCGTGAGAATGCGCTCGTGTTTACGATCGCAGAGATGTATAAGCCGATCAGCGCCAGATAAGCGAGTTGATGTTATGCGAGCAGCGATAGGTATATATGGTTAGATTACGCGTGAAACGCGCGTGTAATCGATGACGAATGGATGATGTTTCCGGTGCGAGTTACATAGATTTTATTGCTCGGTAGTTTGAGATTGAAGATTTTAATGAGGTTGAGCGTTTCGAAAAGTACTTTTCGAAAAGAGAAACTGTTTAATGATGCGTGTTATTTCTTTTTGCATAAAAATATATACGATTTTGTTATTCTCGTTTGTACCCCTATAAATGTTACCGCGTACGTTGCGTTTATCCCTCGTAAATATGTAAACGATCGAAAATTATATAAAAAAAAGGCAATACCGATTTTAATTAAATCGACTTTCTGAAGGAGGGCACATACATTTTGCGGGATATCGAAAGAGAAAGGACTGACGATTCTTTGGCATCTCCACTTATGCGCGCCAATTTTCCAGAATAATGTGCCGCAGAGTGTGTCTCGTGTTGAAATTCGCACGCGAGAGCCTTCTGGCTATAGAAATTGTAGAGTTTTGAGTCAGAGAGAGAGAGAGAGAGAGAAGCTATTTACAATTCATATGCAGTAAAGACCTCGATAGAGCTTTTCCGAGCGAAAGATTAAAATATAAATCACGCGACATCGGATAGGATGATTGAGGTATGCGCGTGACTTTGTATAATAACGCACACGCAATTAAAAGTAAGTAGTATATGAATACATTCATACGATAATTGAATGCATCAGAAAAAGCGAAGGCGTGCCTTTGGCGAGGATGACGATAAGGCCAGTTGAAAGATGATTTTATAGCCTTGCAACGATGTTCTTATATTTACCTGATATATGCGAGAAATGCAAAAAACAGTAAAACGCTTGTCAAAATCTGAGAAAGTTATTATATATTTGAATCTCGCCCAAAGCGTATTACCGTTTTCATTATCGTCATTATAACATTCCTACGACCGGAAATATTTATTTCCTACTTTATGAACTGCCCGCTGTTAATTACATTTGAATATACATCGAATACCACATCTTTTTATTAAACATAATCAATGTCATATTAAGTTTCGTAATTATGTATTAAAATTTCTAATTTTTACTCCTACCTACTAAACTCCTGCTTTCACTGTCTAAAACGCTCTTAATGATTTGTCACTCTTTTCCATTTGCAATATATACCATAACGCTCCTTTTTATCTCTCAAGCTCGAGATCCGAACAAGCAAAAATTAAGCTTTTATTCTCCCCCTTATTTATCACCTGATGCAGAGGAACGATCTTAAACCTCAGCCAACGACACGACAGGAGCCTCTGTAAATAGAATCACCGTCGTTTATATCGCCTTCACGAAAACACTCCTTTCGCGGCCCGACAAATAAATTTTGGAATTCCAGCGGTGAAAATAAAAGTGCCGAACACGAAATGCGCCGATGACGCGCACCGCACGTCGTGAAAGTGCGATTCGAGAGCATGGACCTCTCCGGAGAGAGAAAAAAATACGCGAGAGACACTTTCGACGATGATGATAGTGGAAAATTTAGGATAAGCAACGTTTATTTTTGGCGAGGTTATTTGAAAAACGCAAGCTTTATCGGCGTGGAAACAATTATAACTTCGATCCTATGTAACAATCAAGTTTTTAACGAGCGATTGATATTTCAATAAAAGCGGATCTAGCATAACGAGCGTATGCGTATGTGGTATATATATGACAGGTGTCGTGAAGAGATAATTGCGGCAGTTTTCCAACAAAAAGTGTTATAATGGTTATTTACGCCCGAGTGAAAAAAAAAAGAATCACCGCGGACTTGTGTTATTTATACCTTATAATTAAAACGCGAGTGTTTGCTTGCTATAAATAAAGAAATAACTATAAAAGCTTAATTAATGCTGTAATTATACCTTTTTATAATCGTAAACTATGCATTTTCATGTGACTCCGCGTAAAAAATTGTCCAGAAAAAGGTCTTAATGAAAATTTACATAAGTTTCCTACTTTTCCTAGCCGTAACTGTACCATAAACTAACCAACGCATTCCTCGATGAAGCGGAAAAAAGAAGCAGAACAAAACATTGACGACATCGGGTTTCTCGTTACCAGTATACGAAGAAACTCATACCTCGAATAAAGTCGACTTGACGCGCGATTCAATAAAGAAGGAGAGTTAAGGTTTCGCGGGTGGCCGAAGGTGTGCAAACGTCCTGAAATATGATTACAAGTCGTTTGCTCGAGCTTCATTGTTGCGTAAGAGAGACGGTTCAATATACCTCTCGGTACCGCGAGTTCGAGCAATAAAGAAGATTCGCGAGTATAAGGCGTTAAAGCCAGTCGTAACCTGGATTGTATATGAGATTTGAAAGTTTTTTGCACGTAATGAACTAATTTAAAAGAGTCGCAAACAGCTTCGATCTGTTTATACTTTTGCCTCTCGTAAAAAGTTACGATCTCTCGCATTACACCCAAAATCCCTTTTTCAATCCTCTATACGTAACGAAAATTTCAATTTTATTGCACGATCTTATCGTGCGCTTTAAAATTTCTTCACTGATTACCAGACAACATCTGATACGCACGTCCTAATCGCACCTAATTAATAATCACCCGCCGCACATTAGAGCCAATAAATCGTAATTTCACGCGCTCGAAAAATATCGGTAACCTTATCGGGAGCAAAATCGGCAGACAAAACCAGTCCGGCGCCTCCGGCGGTACACAAACCGAAAAGGCTGTACGCAGAATCAGCCCGAGGGACTACTGTTCCGCGTGTGTATACGCGCGTTCGTTTATCGGAAATGCACATCGCGTTGCTCGCGTGCACTGGATAGTACTAGACGGCTGTATAGGTGCTAATGAGAGGTGATCGGTATCGGTAAAGAAAGCCCTTTCACGGGATGTTGTGCGGTTTGTTGCACAACGGGAATCGGAGTAGATCGCGAGTGTTGGGAAGTGGAATTGAGGAGAAAGAGAGGCTTAATGGACATGTGATAGCTGGAGAAACTATTGTTAATTTACATCGTACGATATTCTTTCGTTCGTTGGCGTTTGTCTTTTGAACTTCTGTTGTATAACATTGATCCTGACTTCGTCGGGAGGAAACGCGTGTAAGCAACGCTATTGTCTAGGGTGAGCAGCTGGACAAGCTGTATTTCCTTGTTTCCATTGAAATTTGAGAAAATGCTAAATGTGCGTACATTAAGTAGAACAAGTCTTGTGCGGTAAGACCACGAGTATACGTACGTGTGTCTCTTATACGTTACTTAACCAGCTTCAAACCGAGCGCTTTCCTGAAAACTTTTCCACACACAGTTTAGCATTTTTCTGAAAAATCTCGTATATAAACCGTAAATATAATGCCAAGCCAATGACGTAACACTTACAGCACCGAGTCTTGAAATTCAATACCCCACCCGCGAGATGACCATAATCCCTCAAAGTCGTAAACCGATAAACTGCCTGATAAATCACAATTAGATCAACCGCAACCGCCACCAAATCGAATTTACCAAGCTAAACAACGAACTATCTCGAAATTACACCCTCATAACCAGCAAAACCAACACGACTTTTATCCACAGCCGTTATATATACCTACCAATTTTCGATCTCTAACCGATCATCCCACTTTCACTGTTCATCGGTCCGCCTTCGAGCTACTACTACACATACACCATCGATCTCTCAGGTCGACCGATCGCTTCGCGAGATTAGACCGTCGTTCGATTGTCGAAGCCCGCGAGCTTTCCTCGGAACTTTTTTTTTCTCTCAAACGGGTGTTGTTGCTACTCTTCCGCAGCTGCTTTCCTGTTCCTGCTTTTTGCTAGCAGCTTTCTAGATGCGGCGCCGAGTTATGCATGCGATCGGTTTTGCCGGGCGAGGTGATTAAAAATGCACGATTAGGCGATTGTTTCCCGACTTTCTTCTCGCGGAGGTAGAGCTTTCTTCTTTGAGTTCTCGATTGAGTGATGTAAGCCGCGAGATATATTGAAGGATGACGGATTTTTGCTTTGGGTAATTGAGGACTTCCGGAAAATTGGGTCTAGTTATATCGTCGAGGAGAATGTGTGCGGCTATTATTATTTGGATTAATTGGTGTTTGAAGAAAAAATGTCTTATGATTGAGATTTTAATTTAATATCGAGAGATGATGGTTTGAAAATTGCGGGATGTGACTAAGATTCTAACGCTGATTTGACGGAATTTTTATCAAGCGATTTTATGTAAGCTGATATTGATCGGTTTCTTACCCTCGGGTCTTTAATAACTTACCCGTTTATATAGCGCTCGAAATTACTATCATTTAGCTTAGAGTAATTTCTAGCAATAATAAAGTAACGTGCACTTTCATGTGCAATCTGGATATAATCCTTGGATACAAAATCCACAAATAAGTACAAACAACCCAACGAATCACCTATTAGTGAACATATACAGCCGTTCGAAGTCAAACTGTCGTCCATTAATTGAGAAAATTCAGATAATATATTTTACCTTCAATGCACAAAGTCCCTATCGACAAGGAACTCGCCCGCTTTCTCCGCCGAAAAGAAACGGTATCAATAGCTAGAATCTATAGCAGGATACACCACATATACATCCATACCATTTTTTTCAATTATCACAAAAACCGAACGGACTGCAAGCCTATTATCCTCAGCTGCATATCCGCCCATAGGAAATGAGTTCCACAAGACTGGAAGCACAAAAATACCGAAATACAAATTGCTCACTTGCGAAAAAAGTCGCTTCCTTACGGCTCAGCGAATTATATATCGACACGCGTCGAGGCTCCGAGACGCCGGCGCTCCATCACTGTCTGCTTCGAGAGGAAATGCATTTCAAGCGCTGGAGTAGTGTCTGGAAGTGCTCGTCTCCTGCTTTGGGACGTCAAATGCCAGACACCAGAGAAATACGCTTCATTTGCATTTTAAGGAGGGCGTTTGCGATTGTGAAATGTTAATTACAAGAGAGTCGACCGAAAAATTTATAAGAAATTTTATGTAACTTTGATTACTGTACTGCAGTGTTGTCAGGAGGATAAAGGATTATACGTTGCACATCGATTTGCGAAACGAAGTGGAAAGAAATCCAAAAAACATTCCACTCATGGGTGCTGTTGTTTGTTTATGCGATTGAAATCGAGAAGATCCGATGACTTTTGGCGAAAGAATGCTGGGACAAGACTGTAATGTCGATCTGACCCTCCTTACGTAATCTTCTTTTGTTGTTACTTCTGCGATGCGTTTCTTTTTCTTGCCTTTTTCAGGCTCGCATACGTCAGAGTTCAGTTGATCTGCGATCACGTAAAGGTGTATACGCTTAATTAATAAAATCCAGTAATTAAATGCTAATAGACCCGAGGTGAGCGATAAAAAGAAGAAATTACCCTTTTGACAGTAATTTCCATAAATATCGGTATACGCCTGCACACGCAAAAGTAAATAGTTCGTTATACGAATTTTATTAAAACACTCGTCAAATTCATAAATTTCCGGATTAATATCAAGTGATACGACCGACTACCACCGGGAATTATGAACTGTATCTCTCCTCGAAAAAAAATAAAAAACATCTCTAACACAAGGTAGACGGTACGGACATGTAAAAATGTCCAATTACGGGGAAAGTTCTGCTCGGCGAATCGTAATTTCGCCGGCTAATTCGGGCGTAGCCACCGCGACATTTTCCCCACAGGAAAACGCCCTGGGAGTTCGCGCGCATAAATTACGCCGACTGTCAAACGGTCACATCCTTAAATGCTTTCACCTTGCCATTCACCGCGCGATTAGCCACTACGATATAATATAGCCGATCGAAGCCTCGCGCAATTTAATTGAAAGAAAGTCCGAGAGATCCGCGACGATGTCTAGGAAAAATAACTGGATATTCGATTGCGCAAGTCGTCACGGACTGTCATCGAGTGCAGAAAATGCTATTGAGCTTGTGGATATAGAGAGCACGACAAATGAACGGTACAGGCATATGGAATCGGTTTGCATATGTTTAGGGGAAAAATTTATAGAGATCTGTAGAAAGTCGATTTTTTCCGTCTACAATGCGACGGTGATTAGCTCCGAGTCGAATGTACATGTTTGCCTCTGGTATATATGTTCGGAAAAAGTGAGATCGCGGAGATAATGATATTGATGTGAAATGTGTACCGATCGAGAGTTTCAGTGTAGGTAGACACGGAGCAGTCGATAATTTTCAAGTGCGATTCAGAGATATGCTTGATGTTGCTTTACATGCGCTGCCCCATTGTAAATTCTCGAGAGGAACTAATTGTACGAACTTTCTTAAGCAGGTTGTTAATTAATTCTCGTATAACTTTGCGCGATGAAAAATTCGTCAAAAAATTGAAATTGATCACGACAGCTGCTACATTAGAACATACACAACTATAGACGCATATTTTCTAATTATGCACCAGCGAATAAATTATCGCCGTCAATCCAACAGATAACTCCCTCTAAAACACAATAAATCTCTCAATCACTGCTAAAAAAAATCCTTCATTTAATTATTCTATATTCTCGCCAGTAAAATACATCGCGCATAAATTACGCCAACCGTCTCTACCGAGGATTTAAAAAAAAAATCCAAAAACCACTCGACGACTGCATCATAAACAAAGCCCAAGCCGTTCACCCGCAGCTAATCCGCATTGTCGCGTGGGCGCGTCGATGAGAGTCTAATGATCTATGGAAATCGCGCGGGTGGAATGCTACCGCCGCTGTATACGTGCCAAGGATCACGAGTCATGCAGAATCGGAGTATATATATAGATACACGCAGGGGGTGTTCTTTGTTGTCCTGTAGTCTGATAAGATCATTGTTGAATTTTATGGGCTAAAAGTTTGAGAAAAAATGGACTGGAGAATTTTAGTGCCATTGAAAATGAGACCAGGTAATATATCTTGTTGAAAGGCGTCATTCGATCCCTGCAGAGACTTTATTCGTCTACCCATGAGTAGTTTGAAGGAATGAAAACTTTTTTGCATACACGTTCGGGCGTCTGAAAAGTGTTATTGTATCAATACGCGTACAGCAATTACAAACAGAAAATTTACATCGCAATAACGCGTTTATTCACCGCGTGACTAATGCCGAGTTCACTGAACTTCGCGTTAATGCATTTTCCTCTCGAAGGCATGAGTCAGTAATCGCCACCTTTTTAGATAAAAATCCTGAAATTATTCCATCTCGGAACCTCCAAAACACTCACAATACCTGGCAATGTCATCGGAATTAATATCTTAACCATATCGAGTCTCTTTTGGATTTCAATAAGGCTCTCGTCTCATTGTGCGCAAAAGCAAGCATCGAGGTACGCTTCATTTGTTCGATCTATTCCAAACGTCGAGCATAGGGACAACCGATAATCATCCGACGTGGCCGCGTCGTCTCGCGTCACACGTCCCCTGACGTCGGCTCACTTGAAAAGACCCGCGGGGGGATTATGATCTCTCTCTTTCGCGACGACGACGTCGAGTTGGCGCAAGATGTGATTTCTTTGTTCGCCTCGTGTGTACACGCGTCGATGGCCGCTGGATGTGTGTCAAACCTCAGACGTGAATCGTTAATTTTGCCTGCGAGCATGAGCTTGAGCGATCAATGAAATCGATTTTTTTTCCTTTTTCATATACGCGATGATTTATTTTAATATCATAATTGCGAGGTATATATAGTATATTCTCATCGCATCTATATGAAGAAACAGTCTTGAGAACAAAAGCATTCCACAGCAGTGTATATATAGAGACAAAAAGATCCCATCAAACGAGACAGTAGATCTCAAAAAAGTCACTGCACCTACACGTAGCAAAAAAACACACCTTGTTCACACAGTCGTCGCTACCGTTTTCTCCACTGAACCCATAACGGCGATTATAATACGCTTTTCTCGCGACCTCGAGCCTCTCGCACCTACGCCTTCACGTGATTATCTTCGACTGTTGTGGAGGAAAATCTCGGTATACGCGCAGCTCTGTGTCGATCTAATCGATTCGATTTATATCGAGAGAGGCGTATCTGTGCGCAGCTACTGCGTTGTCGGTAGATATACTCGCTCGGGCCTTGTCCGTTAATTAACCAAACGTTTTAGTCTTATCTTCGAATCGTTTTCATTTATCTCGAGATTTTATTTGAGCTGAGTATGACTTCGAGATTGCTGTGCTAAACTTATAATTGTTCGATATTTATATTGGTTATTAATTTGCGTATACGTGGTTGCGTTGCTCAAGTCGTACGATATATTTTGACCGTTTTGACTGGTGTAATGAAACAATTTCTCAGTTATAGTTCATCTTATCTTGATATATTAAGGTTTCAGAGCTCGTGTTATCATATAACAATTTTCCCGTGTACATTCAAATCAAGCCTAATCTAAATTACAAAACACGAAAATTGCTCTCTAAAATAAATTACAAGCACATAACTCGCGTCGTCCTTGCATCCGCAGCAGCACAGCTTCTTTCAACATCATCGCAACTGCAGTCGACGGAAGAAAACGGTAACAAGGATGCCACGTCCTTGTCCCACGCATTCTTTCTCTCGCTACTTAGCGCTTTCCCAAGCGTCGATGAACTTTTTGCGAGACTCGCGCAGTAGAGACGCGAGGGCATCCGGTCTACATCGAGAAGGGGAGAATAAGGTTGAGGCCTCGACCTACGTTTTCTGCTGCTGCTGAGCTCGACTATTTTTTTTTTCCTCTCCTTTTCGCCGGGATGTGTGAAACGATTTTAACGACACGGTGTGCCGTTAGATCGGTAAGAGGCTCGTCGGTAGCAAAGGAACGTGTGCACTATTGGGAAATCGTATATATAGTGTAAAGATAAAACGAGGTGTTTCTTCTTTGTTGTGCGAGGTTTGCAATTACGAAGGTTTAATTATCGGTACATTCGATTTTGTAAAAAAAAGAAGCTGTTATGTTTTGCGTTAACGCTCATTATATTTACTCTATCTATCGTTAACGGCGTGTATTGTAGAGAAGGTTCTGTTATGGTGAAAAAAAGCGAGTATAATGAGGTTAAAATTGCGACCTGCGTGTTGACTTACATATTTCTCGGGATCTTAGAGAATACAGTGCTCGTTTGTTCTTTCGCTATATAGTTTTTATTACGAATGCAGTTAATAGAATGAGAAACGACGTCTTTAACGATGTTTACGGGCGAGAACCGTTATGGCAACGTCACCCGCAAGAAGTGTCTCTAATTATAAAAATTGCTCCATTTCTAAATAGAAAGACGGGACGCGCGTTTATGCAAATCTTTATTTCAATAGCACTTTAAAATTCACGACTCGGAATAGCCTGACGATCGCTATACGAACGCATTTTCCACGTCGTAAAAATGTTCCCACAAGTAATAAAATCCTAGCTCCTTTGCGCGGCACGCGTTATTTTTTTTCCAAGAAGCCTTTGTGAGAAAAATATGATTATTTATATACCACACACAGCAATTATCAAGTGTTAACATGATGCAAACATGCATAATATCTTCAGTGCACTGCAGCCACAGCGAATGAGATTGAATCCAGTGTCTCATTCCCAGCGTAATTGATCGATCACTCACTCGGCTCCAAATCAAAGCCAGCATCAAAAGGCAGCCGTAGCAAATAAAGCGATGAGAATGACTTGGCAAATGCATCGGCCAGATAGATAGACTAACTCCAGAAAAGAAAAGCCATTACGCGAAAATCAAATACGAGCATTTCTTCCCATACTAGTATAGTCTCCTCGACGAAAACCGCAAATTGCCCGCGCGCGCAATTGCGCCGCCGGCTATAGTATATACATATACATATACGTATATACACGAGCAAACAAACATTCAAATTCAGCGTATATCCGCGCGCGCCAATGGATGTAATTTCGCCGTACTTGGAAAAGTTAATACGCGGCTGCTGCCGCCTTCCGGTATACACTCGCCTCTAGGATAATTGGCGCTACTACCGAGTTCTTTGCTCTCTTTCGTGAGTGCGGTTGTTCTTTTTTTTTCTTCTTCTTTTATCCTCTAGTAAGGCCTATTAGCGACGTCTGCCCACACGCGAAATCGGATGTAATGGACACCTACCCCAAGGGCATGCGGTGCGGTGTTGGGTGTTATTGCGATTTCCGTATCTCGGGGAAATTATGTCGGGCACGTTTAACGCGCGCTGATTGCGGAGGTGTATAATTTCGTTGTGGGATTAATAAAATTGTCGAGTGTATTATAATTTATAAGTTTTGGGGTTCTTTATTGCGTTGATATTCTTTATATAATTTTGTTGCTGGTTATTAATGACTTCTCGTTTTTTCTGTTACAGGTTAGTTGAAAAGTGTTCGATTTACACCTTGCTGCGCACTTAGTGAGTTTCCGATAATTTTAATACCGTCGGTAAATATAAATAAAGTGAAATTTTTGTTTTAAACGACACGGGCTGTAAGCCTGATAAGACAGAAATCGAAGCCAGGAGAGCCGTATAAGACATAACAGAGTATGTACGCTCGTAATCCCAGTTGTGTATGAAATATATACGGATGTATTGCGATGAGAAAAAAGCTTGAACAGATACATTTATATAAACTGAAGTTCGAATTTCTTAAAATCAGATAAACGTCGAGCATTCCATTAAGCATAAATCAATTTTTCTTGCTGCTTCGCTTCCCTGCTACACGGGTGAACAGAAGAAAAAAAACCATCCCACTTTCACATCCTCTCAAGCAAAGTTCAAACAGACATCGCTGCTACACGTGAAACGTTACCTCTTTTAATAAATGCGATTACACAGTCTCGATTCTATTTAACTGAAGCTATATTCTCTAATACAATATTCAAAATATGTTTATAAAACAAAATGAAAAGTTGAGAGAGATTATTTGCAATTAATTGACAAAAACAATGTACAGCTACCTCAAGCCCGATTTATGTAACTCAAAACTCCCCATAAATCTCGAGATTTTTCACAGTCACCGCTATATAGCATACAGAGTATTCCCCATACATATTCCACCCGGAAATCATTCTCTTTCGCGCTCGCGTCACGGCGACGACGACAGCGACGACACCTCCTCGTCGGAGAAAGCAGCCCATACGTGTATCTCTCCCGGGAATAAGTATCGCCGTCTTCTCACATCCTCGCTATATATATAGGCTCCTTCGTCGTCGGCAGCAGCGATCGAACAATATAATCGATCGCGGTGAAACGCGGAAATCGCAGATAAATTCGCAGTAGCGCAAGTAAGTCGATAAAGGGGAGCAATACTCGCGTTTCTTCGTTTCCAGAGTTGTAGAAACGTTTACGTGCGCGGCTGCTGAGCTTTTTAAATGAACTCGAGGATTGAGGAAACGGAGAAACGAGTGATAAAGGATGATCGTTAGGAGGAGTGACGGGATGGAGTTTGGTTAGTGATTTGGTTTAATTTGATGGATCGTTTGGGTAATGTATGAGCTTGGCTGGATGTTAGTTGCTTCGGTAATGTTGTTTATACTTGGAGTAAACATTGAAATTTGCGATATGCCATGTGGTGCACTGGTAACGTTCTGGAATTTTTAGAGTCCCGTAAAGTAAATTGTAAAACTGGTCGATGATAATCTCGAACGTAAACTGATACATGTGTACTCGAGTTGGACTTTACTAAGGATCATCTTGTGCCTGCGCGTAAACTTTGCGAGTAAATAAGGAAACTTAATGAATATGGCAGTTAAAGAAAAACTCGTTCTTTCCTTATTCGAATTTATGTATATCGCGATCGGGCTCTATCTAAATAAGCGCAATATAATAAAATGTTTTTAAACATGCAGTTTGAAATAAACTAATTTTCCATAATTCAGTTACCGATATATGTACATTTACGTCTTGATGTACCCTCTATCGCGTTTCCTCATCCAGAGCGTATTTTATACCCGCCTTATCATTGCTCAAACTGCGAACGGACTACAAACTTTCTAAAGTACACAATTTTCGTAATTCTTTCGAATCACGATAAATAACAGCACAATTTATATCCGAATCCTTTTAAGAATTGCGCCGCGATTTCCCAGAACACGTGGAATCGAAATGACTAACAACATCAATTATTGATATGACCACCTCGAGCAGTTGCAAAATCGCTCTAAATATTTAGACACATATCCGTAAAACTTTTCTCTATACATATACACGGATGTCTAAAACAGCAGCAGTAGCAGTGACTGTTGAAACCGATCGCATCATAACTGTCAATTAAAACCGGCCGATCGTGATTAAATCCGCGCCACTGCACCAGAACTAAAGACTGCGCCCGCAATCGAAACTCATATATTTATCGAAGCAATAACTTATTCGCTCTTGAAAAATCAGTGGACACATATATCTGGGACGCGAACCGTTACGCCTTTATCATCGAAGGACGATCGGTAGTAGCCGCCTACCGATATCTATTAATTAGCTCTGTTTCTAATATACATACACACACGATCGAGATTCCCCAAGGGTATAAGTATATTATGACGTCTATACTTACGCGTTTTCGACTTAGCTAATCGCACGCATCGCTAAGTTATAAGCAAACTTGCGAAATTCGCGACATTGATCTGGAATCCTGCGCGCGATTTTTCCGAAATCGGCTGACTCGTAAATCAGCCAGCAATTATAGCAGCTCTGACAAAATCGTAATTCACGTTACGTTTCTACGATCGTGTAGCTGTATATAGGTTTATATTGAAACGCCGTTGGTGTACGTGTGAATGCCGGCGCGAATGTGTCTGTATTTTTAGTATTTATTTGTATGTCAATGCTTATAGAACGCGGGATATTTTTCAGCCGCACGGATAGATTTACTTAATAGTAGTGCTGCGCCGATTTTTGCGGAGCCGGTAGCTGTTTTCTGTAATAGCGCGCTATAGATGTGAACGTCATTTTTTTTCGAGCTATTTATGACAGTGTAAAGGTCTATTTCGCAAGTGTTTATTAGATTTCCTCTGGCGGAATTAAGTTTAATTCCATTTTTTTTTACTCTTTAAATATCGCATTTAAACGGCGCGTTGAAACGTTTAGCTGCAATTAGAACTGCGTGTTACAGAGAGTATAAAAATTACGTCTAATCCTCGTGCTGCAGAGTATTACAAAACATGCAAATGTGCAATTCACCTTAGATCACAACAAATCCACACAGTCTCAGCATCGTATATACACACATGGAGAGCAAGCGCAAAAACAGGTTTCGAAGCGACGAAGACGCTTCGAAGAGGCATCGTGAAAGTGCCATCGAACCCGAGAATGCGTCGCCACTGCTGCAGCAGCGGCCGCTGCGTTTTTCAACTCTCACTGTCTTTCTCTCGCGGCCGATATTATAGTGGCCCCGCGCGACTGACTGTCAAGGCCAATGAGTGCATGTACATACCTATATGTTGCGGAAAGCCGGCTTGGCCCCTGGGCAGTCGGTGAAGCGAGTGGAAAAGGTTCGTTCGTTGGCTTATGCTTTGACTTGGCGAGTTTCGACGCGGATGAAAATGTGCGGCGTTCTTCCTTTTTTTCCTGAGCTATTAAGTGTCTTAAAATGGTTATTAATTTTTTTATAAATAAAGTATGACAGAGGCGCGAATGTATTTATGTAGAAACACTAGTAATTTGTAATACTAGTAAATCAATTTTGATTAGATTGTTTCTTATAGTAAAACAATAACTCTCTAAAAATATTGGCCCCTCGAGTGCAACGCGTTATTTCTTTCGGCCACATCTTTCCCATAAACAATCTCAATGGCTGATTTGCATAAGAGAAACCCGCGACGTTTTATGTCATATTTGTAAAACACGCACAATCCGAAGTGCACAAGCAAGAAAACCCATACGAAACAAACGACCGAAACATTCAAATGCGAATGGTCACCGTATGGAATACGAGAGGTGTACTTCTCGTGAGACTTCCGTATGCCTCAAGTCGTTCAACAAACGGCGCATTACGATTTTTTTTCAAATACGCGCGGGAATCGATCAGAATTGACTTTCACGCTTTCTCTGCGCGGATTTTTAAATATTCCGCTTTTATGAAAAAAATTAATGGCAAAAGAGCGCGAATTTGCATTTCTATCGATCGACGATTTCTAATCCATTTTACAGATGTAGCGAGTAGTCATTTCACTTTTTAGTGCTTCACGCTTGACCTTGAGGATTACTACCGACGCGGAGGGATCCCCGACGCGTCAACGACACTAAGAGACGCGTTCGTCCTTGCACGCAAACTAAAAATAACAAAGACTCATTATGAGGTTAAAAACGTCGAAAGAAGATTTTCACGGTTAAGTTCTTGTGTATCAATACAAAATACACATTAAAACACAAACATTGGTCGTAATACTTGTTTTTGTTCACAACATTTACGAGTAATAATACTTGCAGTAAATTTTTACATTCAATCTTTGCATAACAATTTATCATTACTAATATCATCTGGACCACACGATCCCACAGCGAATTTCCTTCAGCCATTTACAATCATTAACATCGACTTGAAGAAATTTGTCTCCCTTACGCTCCCATAATGCTCCAAAGCTCACGGCATTACCGATCGCCATCACCTATCTCTAAATCTCGCTCTTTCCCACAAGATCGTACTCTTATACACTGGACATAATAAATCCCGCCCATTTCAGGAAAAGCGCATACAAAAGTTCGTCAACCACTATATATCCTATAGCACGGCTTATAACTCAGGCTCAAAAGTCGATTAATTAGACCCACTCGACATGTGAATACGACATCCACTTAGGCTAATTTCAGCTCGATCCGACGACGTTCCCCCTTTTTATCCCCTCGACACCCGGAAAAATTTCCCCAGCTCGCATATAACGAGCCACGTATATTATTAGTATTCAAATACTCTCGAAGGCAGGTATTTTCGGTGATATCGTAAATCCGGCGCTCGCTATTAATCCGTCTTCATTACTAATCCCGATTCTTTCTTTTGCTTCTATAATACACGCCAATGATAATTCAACGTTCGGCGGCTGTAAATACTATACCGGCGGGCGAGTTGCTTGCATAACCGACGAAACCCGTATAATAACCCCCGCGTCAGCAACAAATATATAATAACACCGGCCATAACCGTTAATTGATTTTAAGTAGCGCACAATGAGCCATAAATTTATTAATTTCGAATTTACCGCGCGCACTGCACCGCTGTATATTGTCAGCGGCTCGCAGCTTTATTGTCGAATCAATCAGCGGTGCGAGTATCGGAAAAATGAGAAATGCTTCGAGGCGAGAAAAAATCGGTGCACTGCTTAGGCGCGTAATTGGATCGAAGGCGGATTGGTTCCTCCCTTTGCGGAGAAAGTGCTCTGATTGGTTCTCTCTCTCTCTCCTTTGGCTCCCGTGTATCACTGTAAATTAGACGAAAGTGCACATGTACACCAGGACGTGTGTGGCCGTAAATGGCGGCTGATTATATTATGAGCCTGTATGCAAAGTTCGAAATCGCGCGAGGAAGAGCGTGAGGAGAGTCGCCGGAGCTTTCACCCGTGCTCTTAATTTGGAGCGCTTATTTTTTTTTCATTTCGCCGCCTTTATCGTTTGGGATCCTGGCTTTTACTTTCTTTACTTTTTCGATGATGGCAAGTTTATGGATTTATGGTATCGGTTTGTTCTACGGAGGCACGTGTGGTTTGCGCTATTGAAATAAAGTTTAATATTCATTGGTTGATGTATTACATCTATGAAAGCTACTAATAAGTTCTGGATCTAGTGCAGATATTGGTACTTTAGCCGTAATTAAGACATAAATTTCGCGATTTCGAGGCTTAACACCACTTTTATTTCCATATCTTAATGCAATTTTAAGTACACTCAAGATATAAATTGTAGCTACCGGACTCATTTAGCACGCATTGAAAGGAATATAGCTTCTTAGTATCCTTTCACAACTTACATAAATATCAAAACATTTTTGAGGCAAAAACCTTTTCTCTGTCGAACTCCTCAATATATATTCAAGTAGAAAGTAAGCACAACCAGAATCTGAATACAGAGGTAATTTTCTCGTACAATCGCTTCATCAGCTTCGAACTTTTTAATTGCTCATCTGAAAAGGCAAAGAGACTGAACAACGATAGGAGTGGCTCTGGCACAAAGATGACGACGAGACTCCCACGATCCGTTCTCGTGGTTTTCAAACTCCGTTATTATTATTAGGCTACGCTGTCGTCCTCCTTTTCATCGATGCATGCACGCGCGCCTACAGCGAATCGTGATCCGATGACGAGCTATCTTGCGTTGTTGCGCGTTTTTGAGATACGTGTCTATCGCAATCGAGTATCGTTCGATCGACCGAAACAATGATGGGTGTCTGTAAGGATATTTGCAACCTGTGACTCTGTAAGACGTATGTGAAAATTCTTAATGTTTAGCCTGGGAACGTTCAGTGTGGTGCAGAATTTAACGAAAACTTTTTTTTGTAAAAGTGAGTTGACGTGAATAAATTTAGATCTAATTAGAAAACATTACCGGTAATTAAATTCGTTGTTAAGCTGACACCCGCATAACTTATATCATTTATATCCGCGTCGTTAAACATTTTACGATATTAGTTTAATATCTTTTCCGCTACTAAAATGTGATTTTAGATAACTAATTCTTTATAAAGCTATATGAACTACGTTTCACGAACGATTTGCAAATTTCCAGTTTACGCTGCAGTGACGTACAAAAGTATCAGAAAATAACAAAACCTCAATCTGCAACTTGCTCGCAACTATGATTTTCTTATGAATATAAACAAGCGCGCGTCGTTAAATTTTAATGGAAACACTAACAATCGTCGTTAAGCGCATCCATTCGCTGCTTTTCCTTTTTCAGAGTCCCATCACACCATACTTATTCAGTTTCATCCCGTTCACCTCGTCTTCATCATCAACATCCACAGCTGCATACACTAGACGAGCGTTACATGCAAATAGAGCGATAACCAGCTTTATAAAGGCTTCTTACGCTACTCTAAGCCAGTTTTACGACTACAGAGGCCGTCGAGTAGATAACTGATTGCACCGGTATTCTCTCTATGTACATCAGATGAAAACGTATATCCAGACTTTTTTTTCACATAAATTTGTCAGCGCGCGTTTGAATTCTTTTGCGTACGTATACGATGGTTGTTTAGAGCAGCGAAAAAAGGAGACCGGGCGCTATAGTCGTAGGTATTTATTGGAAAGATCGGATGCGTGAGCGAGCTGTAAGAGTCGGGATGAAGTGTGTACGTAATAAAATTGCCTGTCCCATTAATCGGTCGTAAAATTTGTCTCCTCTATGCGGTAGTTGTCGAGGCGGTGCGGGAGATACGTGATGGCGCGCGAGCTGCTCCCTGTTACGAGGTTACATAGACGCGCGTACAGTTTGTTCGAAGAATTCTGCAGAAGCTGATGTTTCGTATTTTTCTTGAATTGTCACTTGTAAAAAAAGAAAATAAAAATGTTATTGGTATATTCTGTGTTAATATCTTAATCTACATCTCTACGATTCAATTTAAATCGAATTAATCACTGGATCGTATCATTGTTTCTCATACTATAAACCATTTATATAAATTATGACGATAATCGCGGTAATTTTAACAGGTTTTCTAAGAGCCTATTAGTGTATTTTGCGTTAATTTGAGTTTATGAGTTGCGATGATGCGATCCTCGCAATGCGTAATACGATAGCATAAAACTAAAATTGATTAAAATCTGCATCAGCACTGAGATCCCAGAGATTTATGAATCAACATTTTAGATTTGATATCATACTTGCATCATAAATCAAAAGTGAATTCAGATATTATTGGCTTTGAACTCGACGTCATTCACAAATCTTCATTCAAAAATATCCACGCACTTCTAACATAAGTAGAAATTACCGAGCACAGCCATCCGCGACTGCTTTATCATAAACAACTTTCAAGCAGACTGTACCGCCCCATTACCATCACCTAACTTTAATTACCAGACAGAGAAGATGCACGTGCAGCCTATAACGTTCTACCTTTCCCAACAAAAACACCTCATTCGAATTTATCGATCCACGTTGCTGGCATTTTTCCGCGAAGGGACGAGTCGTGCTGGAGAAATCGCCTCGACGATTCGTCTTGCGATCGGCAAGCCTAATGACGATCTACACTTCTTCGCTCTCATTAACGATGCATTGACGTGAAGCTTCCTGGATCGATCCTGTCGCTTTTTTGCGCGCGCGCGCGTGAACAAAAATCGCATTTGTAACGGAGATGTATACGTAATAAAGCGACGCACGCGAGTGTTGCAATTATTGAATCTAATGCGGTGTATGAAAGCTTGCGATATGCCGGGATGTATGAGAGGAAATTGTTTGACGTTTATTGCGAAGTCGAGTTGCGACAAGCTCGTATCGACAGCGGGGAATTAATCGGTTGATTACCGCTTGGCCTTATTCTTCATTATGCCTTACGCACGCGCATCTCTCGAGCGAGGATTTTTTCTTCTTTTTTTTAAAGATAGTTGAGTATTATAGAGACTTGTACTGTGATCTGCTTGTAAGGTGAAAAATAATTAATTCAGATATTATGTACGGCCAATCAATGATACTATTTATCAAATTTTTGGACAACGCTCTCACGGTAGGCAAGCTTTATAAGTATTTGCAGCTCTCTAGTTTCTGGCTAAGGACGATAGGTGGCGCATAGGCACTTTTTCCTTTCCCCCCATCTTAGTCTGCGCCCAGAATGTATATATACAGCGGTAGGCTACCTATAGGCCAACTTAGCCTTGTTAGACCTGCTTGAGCCACTCATGTTATAACTGCCTAATTTAGTCTTCTTCTATGCTGCAATATAGTTTCTCTCAGCTAACTAACGATCTTCCTCGCAATCATCCGTACAGATTAACCTCCACGTGATAAAGTACAGCTATGTACACATAATGAAAAGTATTTACTTTCCAGTAAAACTTTTTGTCACCCACAGACTTTCATCCCGTACGTCGCAAACACCAGTAGAAAAACTCGGGAAGTTTTCCATCCTGCATCATGTATTAAAAGCTTACCTATAAAAAGAAAGGCCAAAAATTGTGGTTGCGCGCGATCGAAATTATTCCTAACTACACCCCGTTACATAAAGTCCGCGTGCTGTACTTTTCTTGCCACCGATACAAAGCAAAGAGTAAAGCTAGCGTAAGACGCGTATTATATAGGTCTAAGCCGCAGTTTTTCGGCATCGTGAAAACGCCCGTAAAATTAAGCACTTTCTCGAAGGAACTTCCCCGTGCTTTACGGCCATAAACACGTAATAAAGCTAATTGCCTTTCCTCTCTCTCTCTGCATGTCCGAAATGTTTTCCGTACAATTTTATATATTTACCTATACGGCTAATTTCGAATTTTTTTGCCAGCTCCGATATCAAGAAAGTATATCCGTCACTTTTACGACGCTTCGAAAATCTTTTCCTAATACACTATATACTAATGATACAGTTCACGTTGAATTACTCCCCCAAAAAATGTTACGCCAGTCATCGATGTAAATCACTTCCTCATCGGTGTACATATATACATCTACCTACCTATATATAATACGCAGTGCGTGCGCGCGTCTGATTTGCGATTTGATTATGTCGTTTCCCCGCCTTCAAAGCAACGTTGCCGCCGGCGGCAATCCGTTTTCCTGAAAAGGCCGGCTTTTTCCAAACCCCACCCGCCTTTTTAATCGCGGTTTTATTGAGACAAGCTTTTTTCACCCTGTCGCGCGGTCTCTCTCACGGTGAAAGCATTTTATGGGATTTGCCTGATTGACCCGCGAAAAATTTATGCTGGGAAGCGATGGCCGCCTCGGGAAAGTTTTACAAACGCGCGCGACAAAGTTACGTTCAAAATTTAGAAAGCGCCTTTTCCGTAAATCAAGCTGCACTCGACAATGGATTTTTGACGATATAGGAGGATAAAAATCGAGAGGTTTCACCGCGGCGGCGTTTAAAATCTCGGTGATTTAGTATAAAAGTTTATGGGGATAGGGCCAATTTTCGCGGATAGTTTGGGATATAATTTTTACGAGGGAATATGCTCGGCGCGGATATTCTTACGCGAATTTATGGAGATTGAGCACATCGACGAGAGGTGAAATTGCGAATTTACATGTGGAGATGTTGTTTTTTCGTCTAATTTAATTATGGGAAAAGCGAGCGACTTTTGTTGTTGGGAAATAGAAACTTTTTCTAATTTATTGTATATCGTAAATTCGTCGGTATTGACACTTTCGTAATCAAATTCGTGAGAGTAAATAAATATATACGAGCAATGAAGCTATTGTGTTTGATGGGGTCGAAAAAAGGCAAATTTCAGATAAATAACGTTGCGTCTTTGACAGAGTTAATTAATTTTCGAAAGTTATTGACTTACAAATCTATTGCTCAAACTTTGTAGAATATTGCATTCTATTCATGCATTGTGTGCACAATAATGAGTTATCGGTAAAAGTATTATGTATATTATACGCGATTGCCAAAGTTGAGATAATGAAATTGATGTTTTATAATGATAGAATAATATATATAAAAAATCTGTATCAAACTATGTTAATAATTTTAATCCTTTTTATGTTGCAGGTGAGATACCAAAGTCACTAGCCCGGTCACGTGAGTCTATAATAAGGCACCTACTCGACGCAAACTATACACAACTATTACATTTATAAAAGCTCAATAAACACAACATGCCAACTCCCATTACCCCTACTCCTAAAAAAACTTCTTAATGAGCATCTGAAACAAAAACATCATATCTCATATAACACTCGTCGTTGAGAAACGAGGCCACTAAGCACGCATATACTACAATATTGCGTCGTGTGTCATGCAAGTAACCGCATCAACCACACTCGATAATAACAAACCGTATAAACTCCACTGCCAAAGTGAGATGACACGCCGCCGCCGCATCGTAGTGTGGGATCCTTACATTCCCGCGAAAATACATCGCTGCTCGTTAAATGAATAATGCAAACTCATCCGCGGCGTGGCATTGTGCGCGCGATTGCGGCATTGTCACTTTCGTAATAATAATTTACGCACCGTTGAATCGATGGGCCTTCGCGCGCATACTTACGTCGATTTGCATATATATACGCGCGAGATCCTCGGAAAATGAACGTTTTCGAGGATGAAATGCGAGAAATATGAGCTGGAAAATTTCACCTTGGAGGAGAACAATTGCCTGGGGATTGAGTTGCGAAGAGAATTTTTGATTTATTAATACGATACTTGATATGAATTTTTGGAATAAAAAGTATTCGTTCGTTATGAAAGCGATTACTAAATCTTCTAATTCGATGCAATACCGGTACAATTACATATACGATATAAACTTCAGTGAATGCTGTGCTAACCAGCTCAGAGTACCTCACAGACTACAAAAACGTTAATTAGAAACGATTGATACTAAAAGCAATGCATGAAAGCATATAACTTTCTATAAAAATCCTGGTGGAAATAAATTGTGCTAATGGTAAAAAAACTCGATAGGCAATTGTTTCTCCTCAAACAGAACTAATTCAATTAGCGGTCGCAGGAATCTTTAGTGATTTACGACTGAATAGCGTGAAAATTTAATAACACGAACGACCACATTGTAAAGCACTTCCTAGCAAATTTTCGCCTTCAAAGGCCAAGCCGGAAACATCTCCCGATGAATAATTGCAAATTACGTGGATTTTTCATCACCGCGGCGCAAGACACGTAATTACGTTTCTAAATTACGCGACGTGCGTAAATCTAAAATTAAATTAAACAGCTATAATTACGACGATGAGATGTCTGCACCGATTACCAGATTTCCATCACAACTTTTTATATACCTGGCAAATAATGGTTTTCCTCCAAAACACCTATCCACGACAATCAATCAATTAACGCTATATAAAACATCAATTTTACTCTTTGTCGGAAGTGTATAGTCTTTCAATACTCGGTTTTTCTTCTCGCTCAACCGGAACTACAAGAGAGCGCGACGCGCGGAAACGCGACTTTTAAGGTCTCGGCATTCAGGAAACGACTCGATCGGCTTTTTGCCACTCGACTCTTCCGATATTGCAGCGTATCCGAAGCTTGCACAAACGAAGCCGTTTTTATTCATATACACGCGCTTTTACAACTATCGATAAATATAAAAAGGACACAGTGAAAGTTTAATAGCGATTCTGTGTATTAGACGCAAAAAGGAAATCGTTTTGCAGATTTTCTATATATAACTCCATCGCGGAGAGCCGGCGCATTACGCAAATAAATAATCCAAAGTTTCTTTTGTTTCAGATGGAGCTCCCGTTCCCGAGCAGGACAAAACCGGTTACGAGGTACGCAAACAACACATTTTATCCAGAAGAGAAAAGTGCAAATGGAAAATGTACAATATCATTCCGGCGAGCGTCACGTTCGAAGATTTCGTCCAAGCCCTCAATTACGCGCTGCGAGAACAATGCACACGTGTGTATACGCCGATAGAGGGACGTATTATAAAAGGATCGATCGATAAAATCGTATAGTTCAATATCCCACGAGTGCAATGTGTATGGAAGGATAAGAATCGCGATCGATCGATGCACAAAGGAACTTATCTCTATCGAGACGAGATTTTCAACCGATTAGGTATGCGCGCAGACGACGGTTGTCCCGAGATGCAAAACGTGTCTGACACAAATGGAGCTATTTTTTATTTCCTACCGAAAGCTTTGTGCTTCTAATGGACGGTTATCGCGTAATTATGGATTCAGAGCGGCTCAGCATTGTTCTGAAATGCAAATGCTTCTTTGTGTGCAAAAATAGAGTATAAGAGTAATATTAAATTTTCTCTTTTTTAAAAATTCTCTCAGATTGCAGAGAGTGATAAACTTATCCTCGCGATGACAGCCTATTATTATATCATCAAGGAAATAATATACAATCATTTTTTAATGCTACGGTACACTTTCTACGCGAAATCTTCTGAAAACTGCGAGATTACAAAGTCTCCGCTGAAAATTGCGAGCGATCAAAAGTAAATTAAGCCGCCGCTCACGTATACTATATATATAAGCTGCACGAGCTTGCTCAATATAGACATCTTCAATCCGATCCCGGAAGAGGTTCGCGATCTCTTTATATACACACACACATACGCATTTATCGCCGATTCATCGTTGCAGTTGCATGTATGAACTCTTACGTGTCAAAGCCGAGCGATTGCTCGATACGTTTCTCCTGTGCAACATTTGATTGACCTTAATTTCTATATAATTTGAGTTTCTACGCTCACCTATCGCTTCCAGACTCACTATACCGGTAACAAGATTCTGTTAGATAGAGATACAGTTTTGCAATTTATGAATCGTTTTCGAATCTTCAATAAAAAATTGTTGGTGAAATTCTTTGGGTTATCAGATTTAATTCAACGCGATTGAGAAGACTTCGTGTAGGATTTTCTATCGGGTGATGTCAACACTTTCGTTTCACTAATACCTTATATACTACGCAATAGACTTTTAGATGAACTAAAAGAAAAATAATCGGTATACTGCACTTACATCCTTCAATTAATATCACACATGAAGCTACAGTTCTTTCACTGCGCCTGCACGATCAATCTCTTTCTCTCTTTCTCTTTCCTCGCGCAATTGCTCAGCGATCGACTCGTGCAGCAAAGTAATAATCATTTGTCCTAGTGACGGCGATATTGAAAAGCGCCGTAGCTTCCGATAAGTGTACACGGCTTTTTGCCATTGAAAGTTCCATTAGAGACTGTGCTACCGGCGGCGGCGTTTTCTAAAATAAGAGTATCGAGACCCGACAACGAAGGTGAAATCTCACGGAGATACGGAATATTAGAAGGCCATAAATAATTCCCGTTCGCCGATTTTTATAGAGTGTATATAACTCGCAGCCTTTTTTTCGATACCGATGTAATGAGATAGCGGATCTCTTGGAAAAGTCAGTTGTCGAGTCGGCAGCGATAATTCCGTAATAATGGTGTGAGAAATTATTTGTTATTGCTGCTGTGGAACGTGTGTGTATAAAGCTGCGTTAGCAAAGTAGCTAGACCGGACGGTATCGACGATTTTATCGGATATGGCGACTGTTTGATCGGATAATTTGCGATTGGCATGCAAAGAAAGTTCTGTGTGGCACTGCATTAATATCTCGATTTTTTAGAAGGCTCAATTACAATTTGCTTATTTCGCGATTTTAATAGGACCAGTAATATTGACAACTTATGCTTAGTAATGAGTACAACAGATAATAATGAATTTAATAAAATTTAAAAAAGGCAGTTATAGCATGAGCGGCCCAGGCAAGCCTAACGAGGCAGTTTTGGCATGGATTGTACACCGCTATATATCTACACGTCGGCGCGCGGATTGTTGAGGGAAATATATTTCCTATTGGAGAAGTGCCTATGCGTTCTATCTTCACTAGCCAGAGGCTACCACTAGAGAGCCTGAAAGTAAAGTTGAAGCGATGACGGAAAGGCCGATCCAAAACCGTTTGGTTTTACGGCTAGTACAATTGATTCCGCATTAATGTTGACACGCCATCGGAGTAGCGGGTCATTTTTTTCTGTGCAGACCTATACACTGAAAATTTTCCCCAACAAAAATTATTTGCACTTTTCTTCAAATCCTAATTGATTTTGTATGAAGGGGTCACCATACTGTTTATACAGATATAGTAATAACGTTAAATTAACCTTCTCTTTGCTACTCCCCTGACTTTCAAATTTTTTGATAGGCCAGGAAAGCGACCGTTGATGAATGCTATCAAGCTCGCTTCCTCGCAAAGGCAGTGAAAAAACTAAAATCTATAATTTTTTGAGAGCCAGAAAAGTAGCCGATTTTCCAGAAGTTGGGAGCAAAGAGCGGGTAAATTTAACGTTGTTAGTATACCTAAATAAAAAGTATGGTTGTCGCTTAACGGTTAATGAAAAATATTCCATAACTGAAACCAACCATCTTTCAGGATTCCGAAGCAGCGGCATCTGAGACAGGCGGAGCCGAGGAAGCCTACGACGACGGCGATGACTCGGACATGTACATGGAACCCGACGGAGCTGAGAGTACCCAAACGGCAGCCCGACACGAGACCCAGCATCACACAGAGACCTCCTCGTCCCATCAACTCGAGGAACCTCACGATCAACCATCTGCAAACCCCCGCGTGACCATCGTCGCAGTCCGCCCCGTCCAGACCTCCATCCAGGTGACCTCCAGCGAGTCCACGGAGTCATCCTCCTCCTCCAGATCAATCGACGACAAGCAGGAACCCGAGGAGAAGAGCCTCGAGACCGACAGCCAAAATTTCTTCCCGTCCTTCGCTGAACTCTTCGGAAACCATCGTCTTCCCTTCACCGAACACCAGCAGCAACGCTACCGTCCCAGTCGCTTCCTCGGCTACTTCCAGCGCGACAGACCCTACGCCGTAGCGGCTTCCTCCAACAAGGAACCGGCTCTCCTCGGATCCGGTAACTTTGGTGTCATCACAGGTGGAACCTACTACCCGGAGGACAAGGAGCAGGACGAGTACAGCATCGACGAGACTGCCTACAGTCCTTTCTACCACGGAACCGGTCGCGGCCGATCCAACTACTACAAGAACCCCAAGCCACAACCGGTCAGAGGCGGTGACTTCTTCGCCAACTTCCGGGACTTTGCCGACATCACAGCTCCACCGAAATCCAGCTTCTCGCATCTCTCGGTGGTCTACGCCGCCAAGAACGGAACCAGTGCCGGAAGAGCTCCCGAGCAGCCGAGAAACATTATCGAGACCCTGAGGATGCTCGAAGAGGAGGAGGACGTACCGATGGCCACGACAACGACGACGGAGGTGCCCGTGAAGAAACTCAGCCAGGGCAAGAGGAAACTCATCAAGATCAAGAAGTACCAGGAGGAGAAGGCCCGAAAGTCGCGCATGACCGTCGAGCCTCTTCTCGCTCTTAGTTGAACGTGAAATCGGCACAGGAGATCGAATCGACTTAATATATTTTTTTTTTACCGAAGGAAGGAGAAACGCACGCGCGCGCGTAGGTAGCTTTTTTTACGCGTTATATGGTAATCCGGCCATGGAAAAGTCTGAAAAAAAAACGAGTGCGGAAGTTTATCGATCATTCCTTTTTTTACGTAAGGTTGTAAGCGCGCGCGCGCACGTGTTTGGAAGAATCGATGTCTGATGGGGGAAGGTGAATTTCGAGAGACAAAATCGATTTTCGAATTTCTCGTACGGAGCGATTGATTTATCACTTACTTATACGTATATTATCGTATTATTGTAACTTAAATAATGCATTGTCATTTTATCATTCAGCAGGATTCATTATTACGGGCGTTCGATGAGTGGAAGGTTTTTTTTTCAAGTTCGCGGTTGTTTGAAGACTGAAATCGGTTCGTCATTTCTTGGGTAAAATACAATTTATAGACTGAAATTACAATTGGCAGCATTTCAATTCAGCAAAAAATCTTTGTTCACGAATGAAACAACAATTATTTTTATGCTCTCAAAAATAAGCTTCACAACTTATTTCGCAATCGAGAGCATAACAATAATTCAATTCTAGTTGAATCATTATTTTTCAACATTAAAAAAATTCAAGACTGATTCATTCTTCAAACTTAAGAAAGCACACTTTCATACAAGAGCTTTAAAATAAAAAAGCTCGTCGACAGGCGTACTCCCTTTAAAAAAAAAAAATACGAAACAGCCATCAGTGCATCCCATCATTCCGCTCCACATCAACAGCTCTCGACACAACACAAGGCAAACTCAGTGACTCGCGCGATGATGATCTACAAACGTGTCTGACCTAAAACGATTACGCGAGTGCTATACACACCCGCGCCCTTCTCGCGTTCCGCTCGAGCGAGCATATAAAGTAAGCGGCACGCGACGACGACTTTCGCATTCTCGCCGCGATTTTCCATTCTCCGCGAGAGTGTGTTCGAGAGATAAGAGAGCCGTATGATGTCGGTGCTTCAATGATCATTTTCAACGGGGTGCAATTCGGGAGTAACGATTATCGTCGTGCTGAGGATCGAAAGATCGTGTATCTTCTGTGTAAAGAGTAATGTTTCGGATTACGAAATGTGTGAATTTTCGAGAAAATAAAAACGCACAATCTTGCCTAGAATCGAGCTAACCACTTGCGAACGACTCGCTCACATTATTCACTTATCAGTAAGAGGGTATCAACCTCGTCGACAAGAAAAAAAAACGAAAAGGAAACCGCGAATCGGCGGTCGTCATTAAGATTTAAGGCCAACGAAACTCGTCTCGCGTCTTCATCCAATTTTCGCGTACACATCATAATAATAATATAATATAAAAAAAAACACGCACGCATAGTGGTGTGGAGAAAAGGAAAAAAGATTGACACACGTGAAAAAAAAAACAGAAACGTAAGGACGAGCGATAAGAAGCAGGGCGACTAGTGATGGAACTCCAGGCGCGGGATCGGCTGCCCTTGGAATTCCATCGCTACGAGACTGACCTTCGTCGCAGGAGACAAGATCTTATACGGCGCGGCGAATACTGGAGCGGGGTAACTCGGAAAAACTCTCTTGTGCGAATGCTAATGCTCTGAGAGATGTTATCTGGATCATGGGAAAGCCGAATTTTTTGATCGAGAGCACAGCCTTTGTTGTCGAAATTTTTGCTTAATTTTATGATTGAATCACAATTTTACAAGTGAAATCGATGAAAATTTGTCTTCACTCGAACGTAATTTGCAGAACACCGACACGTTGCCGTGTAGATCTTGTGTGTATTGTTATCTCATTTGTTGTTGACTATTGTAGCGATAGACGTAGACTTTATTCGAGGATTGGAAAACCAGTGAAAATGTATGCAAAAAAAAGAGAGAAAGAAATTATATATGTACTCGAAAAAAAAATTAAAAATAAATGAGTCGCCTCCCGTAGAGGCGGAGCCGAGACGTATTACACATAGACATATATTTCTTTTGTAAAACTACTATCCTCTTCGAGTGATTTTCCATTCCTGAAATCCGAAGCAAAAAAAAAGCAGCTTTCAGTAATAAATTAACCTCTATGCTTGCCCTTTTTCAGAAGCTTGGGTGATCGTCAAATCACAAAACTTTTATAATTTTTTAAAACAAATCGATCGATCATCCAAGTCTAACAAAAAAGGCCTCCAAACAAACAAAAATCCAACAAACCTCTACTTGATGCACTTTTTCATCTGAGCGATCATTTTCCCGATACCTTCGTGGATGTCAGCGTAGCTCGCCTGTGTGTCCATCCAGGCTGGGGTGCTGTAGGTGTTGTAGTGCTTGCAGTGCGTCACGCCTTTGACGTCCTTCATCTCGACCTTGGCGCCCATCTGCTTGACCTTCTCGATCGCCTCCGAGTAGACCCACTGCTCCTTCGGACCTGTGCGAACGTATATGGAAGGAAGAGATGGGTTGTTGTTTTGCATGAACGGGATGTAGAGAGGTGGAAAATCACGAGAATACACTGTGTACTTTAATTTTAAAATGGTAATTTTTGTAAATAAAAGACTTATAAATAATTGTTGGTCATCATGTTTTCTTTTTCTCTTATACTCGTCCTCTATATCCTTATTTTCGAGTTTTAACATTAAGATATGGAAAAATACAAGAGATAATGATGAATTAAAATAATTAGATACATAAATCTTACAATCTTTTCCTAACGTCACTTTCGCTCCATTAAGGACCTTTGCGAGTATGGCCGAAGCTATGCATATGCTGCCGATCGGCTTGGAAGCGCAATTAAATTCTTTAATGACTCTCTCCAATTCCGGAAGCACGACACAATCGCAGCCTTTCGAAGCAAAGTCGCTCCTATAAATTTCAAAGATATAATTTATAATGCATTTAAAGGAACTATTACATCTCACTATAAATGTTTAACTTCTCGAAAAATTTTGATTATATTAAGAAATAAGATCATACAGTGTCCTGGCAGCACCCCATCCACCGGGTATCACAAGCCCCGCGTTATCGCAAGCTCTGCATTCGCAAAGTGGCTTGATAGCACCTCTGGCTAATCTGGCGCCCTCTACCAGTGCGTTTCTCGGCTGTTCGCAGTTGTCCGGATCTTTAGTCAAGTGATTAACTGTCCCGCAGATGTTGACGTCAGGAGCGTAGAAGTGAGGTTCTATATTTTTGCTGCTCAGGTGAATGGCCACAGAGATAACCTCGGAGATTTCAGTACCGTCGAGTGCACCGCATCCGCAGAGAACCTGGGAAATTCAAAAAAATTGTCTGATTATAGTAACTGAGAGCAACTTGCATACGAAATTCTCACAATCTCGTGCTCTTATTACTTCAATATCCACGAATATTTCAACAGCTCAATTTTATTAATTTCCTTTCAACTTTACAATTCGACCGCCACACACACACGCACTCATAACCCAGCAAAAACCAAAGTCCACATGTGCACTATCCGCATTATAATTCACTTTAACGAGCCGCTCGAGAGAACCTCTCCTTAGGAAACGCGAAAATAACGACAATAGTCGAGAAGCACAAGAAAAGAATTTCACGGGAATAGAAATCAAGTGTGCGAGTGTGTATCCAAAGCCAATATAATCGATCGCAGACCTGCAATTTCACTCTCGTCGAATCGGCCCGGTATAATAAAAATCCGTTCGCAGTGGCAATAAACGCGCGATTTCGCAAGTGCATTGTGCGCAATTGCACTATGGGCGTGTGTGGGTTGGTTCTCTCGGGGGATATATTGTGTTGTGCCGTTGGGCTATCGCACACGCGCGCCAAAGAGCTTCTAATTTGTCGGTGTGTAGAATATGAGGGAGATTATCGCGGTAAGGTGCGTTTTGGAGATTAGGAGCGTGAGAAAATTGAGATGATTTGGATAATTTGAATCGGCGTTAGACTCTTACCACGGCTACTTTGGGAGGTCCGCAGCAGCTCCTTTTCTTGTGGCAGATTTGACTCGTGTGGAGGAGGTTAGTGGACGACAGCAGGCCGAGCTTAGGGACACTTTTTAATAATTTGACGGACTTGATGCACGGAAGCATTTTGAGAAATTTATACGAGAAGATTTGAAATGTTAATTATAAAATGCACAGCACTGAGAGCACTTAGAGATTTTTTTTGTAACATATCGTGCAGACGTGGAATTTTGAAATGTAGATCGGGTGTGTGGTACTGTCTGAATTTGACTGCTTTCAATGAGACATTTTGTTTCGAATCCAGTAGAGTCTGAAGCGCTGTTCTTTAGAATATCATTTTCAAAACCATGATTGATTTTCCAAAAATATAAATCTCTGACTAGCGGCTAAATAAATACAAGCGTGCGGTGTAAGAGGGCGTCAGCGCCCAATCCCAAAATCTCCACAGTCTTGATCTACCTTACCATCAGTCCACAACCTACCACACAAAGGTACAACCCATTGATAATCCCAACCATTCACTCGCTTACTTACCGACAGTGAAAACCTCGCGTCCTTTCACCGCATGTACCACCACTTGACTAGTCTCAACACGGAAGCTAAGATGGCAGCACCAACGAATACCGACTTTCCCAGGCCTCCGCCGACATCCGGAACACCTATTATATAAGGCAAGGATTCCGCGGGGCTTAAATATAAACATCGGGGCGGCGTTCGACTCGCTAGTTTACGGCTCGCATAAAGCTTTATTGTGGCTGTAGGAGCAATTTTTGCTCAGGCTATGAATACCAAATGCATAATTCGAGCTGCCGAGATTTAACAACTATGCAGCCCGGATTTATACACAGCCGCGGCGAGGAATAAATTTTCGAGGGCGTAAAGATCGAGGAGGAGATGGAGGAGCTCAGTTTTATAGAAGCGCGAATGTTTACGACGGGAAAATCATTTTCATGCGTTTCAGTATGAGATATAAATTTCAATTTTAATTCTTCATACACACGCTTCACCTGGTTAAAAAAAAAGACCTCGAAATTATTCGCATCCAAGCTCTTCGCTTGCAAACTCATTCCACACAGCCCCTTATCGAATATGGAAATGCAGCTTCCCTCGACCGTTTCATCGCTCGCGCGCGACATCACCCCGCGCGAGAAAATGAGTTATACACGCGAGATGACGCCGGGCTTTATTCTAATTATCAACTCAAGACGAGGGCACCCAGGAGAGCCCTGAACTTCCCTCCACGTTGTCACTTTCTTCAATCCCTTTCGCACCGCGTCGCATAATCTTATGTAAATCTCGAGCTTCGCCCTTATGCTCACACACGTTCTTATCACACGTCGTGTCTTCATCCACTACGTTATGGCACGAAGCAATAACGGGTCAATCTGGGTTACGAAAAAAAAAACAATTTATATATACGAAGCGCCGTAAACAGCTGATCACTCAGCTCCTCGGCGAAAGTACATCGCAGACAGATAACGACGAGGCTTTATGCTACTGCACCAAATGACGCTGAGCGAGAGTAGTAGTCTTCGGTGTGGTGTATATGGAGAGACGGAGGCAGAAGGCTTGCGAAGGGCTACCGTCGCCGCCAGAAACTGCGCCGGCGGAATTACTCGGGCCGGGGGTCGCCGTTCCCACGGGGCCGAACTTGTCCTCGACAATTTCAAACTTATTTTAACATTCATATAAGCCTCCCTCCCTCTCGCTCGCGCGAACGCAAGAGAGAGAGGCTGCGTTACCTTTTTATCTTCTACTCGGGCCATGTCTATTTTACACTTTTTCCGCGGGCTTTTCTTTGCCGTTCTTGTTTTTTGTTTTGTTTGGGGTACTACAGAGGCTCTGTTTTTATACGGAATCGTTTTAAATTGTTTAGTATATCGATATCAGAATAAAGTATAAGCTTCTCTATACAGAATAATCATAACTTATTAATCCATTCTTCCAGATCCTAACATCGTTAGCTCCACCGAACTATTAATCAGCCTTCGTCCTCCGAACACATGTCAATTTCCCGCTACACGCACATTTAAAAGTTTGATGAGGCGGCGCATATATATCCTCGAACATGAAAAACGGATTTTCGCGGAATACATAAACCCATATACTCCAAGACACCCCCGAAGAAGAAAAAAACACAAACACGCATACTTAGCAATCAACGCGGCTCAAGGCATCGTGATAAACGACTTACACGAATCCAAGCGTTTATACGCCTCGCGACGATGGATTATTAATGACTCGATGTGTGCCGCAACCCTCGCAAGCGCGCGTGTCACTCGCGTAATAATTCCGCGCGCGAGTCGCTATATAGTGTAATAGGCATCGATGCGGGCGCTCTGTACTAGGCTGTATATGGATGAGATTATGGGAGAGAAGACTAGGGAAGAATAAATCATCCGTATGAGGGCGTATGTGTGTCAGCCTTTCATTTTTCTTGTTTAATTGGGAAATGAAAATCAAACTCGTTATAATAAAACAATCTCAATCGACACGATAAAAACACCTCGAGGACACGTCTCCCAAAGATATACAGCACGTCGACAGTAGCACGAACGACAAATCGTTCGCGGCGAATTCTGACGTGTGACACGCGCTCGCGCGCGAGGCAATATAACGCCGTCCTGAGAGACGACGCTTCATTCAATTAGCCACTCAGTTACTCGCATCACATCGCATTTGCGCCGGCTGGCAAATGTGTCTCTCGCGTCACACAGACGTCATATTCGCAGCAGTGGCCCCAGCGCGTCGACGATGTAACGTGTCTCGTGATTTTCGCTGCTGCTGCTGCCCCTGGTATACTGTAGACATATATATAGAGCGAAAGAGAAAAAGCTGTTGGTGGATTTGAAGGTGGCTGTCTTCGCAGACGCGGAAGTTTGGATGGCGCTGAGAGAAGTTGACGTGTGGCTGAGAAGTTTCTTTGCTGCAAGAGTGAGAGAGATTGGGTGGCGGGGAAAATAATATTTTGAAACTTTTATGGATCCGTTTTTTTATTGTAAACTACTGTACAAGTTTTAAAACGTAAGTATGGTATATCGATAGCTCAGTATAAAAGCGTCAACGCAAGCATCAATAATTCAGTCAAACATTAGAATTCCTCGTAGCACCTTGCCACTATTAACAGTCAGCAAACCTCGAGGAAAAGCGATTTCTTGCCAGAAGTATACATCCAGTTCCCGATATCGTTTCGGCATCCCAGGATTATCAGCATCTATAATTCAGACCCCCTCAAGCCCAGCTCTGCGTTATTTTCATACTGCGAAATTCCGAAGCTCCGACGGTCTTAGTGGTTATACGTATATATATAGGTACAGTATACAGTCGGCTGCGGTTACTTCGGCCTCAATCTGTGATCGCGCGGGAAACATTTATGACGACATAACTCGTTTAAGCCTCTGGGGTTCAAAAGCTCTGTGTGTATGTGCTGACCTCGTGGGGGTGAACCAGGTGTCCCCCGAGTCGACAGGATTTCATCTTATCAATGGACCTGCAATAGTGATGAGCAGCAGCTCTGTATGATTAATATAAATTAATATTTATCGGGAGAACACGAGCGTTATGAGATTGCCAGCCGGAAAATCAGGGTTATCTAATTGCCGGGTTCGTGCGCACGTATGAAATTGTTAAATATTTCAAAGGTGTGGATCCGTGTGGTCCGCGTTGACATGTTTATAATTTTTTTTAATATTTATTTACCAATACTAATAAAAGCCTTATAATAGTGAAATATAAATTAACTACTTATTGCTGAGATCACTCACAGTAGTATGGAATTTGAATGCTAACGCCAAAAAATTCTTTCCACTTCTTTACTTCGTCTATCAAACCACTTGACTCACCCCAAGAAACTTTTTCTCCCCTTCGCCGCGTACGTCACACTGCAGAGATCCAGCAATCGCCGCAGAGAGTTTCCACACAGCCTATATACTACTTACAAATTCCTGGCGCGCAGGCAATCGCGCGCGAGCGCGCCTTGGCATCAGGGCCGCGTCCGATACAGAGAGAACAATTACCGCGCCGTCAGCGCGAGGTGAATCAAAACTAGGATAGCTACTGCAGCCTCAGACACGTCTCGGGCCGTTCAGCCGGAACCCACGTGCATCCCACGAGGCTCGGCCGAATTCGCTGCTGCTGTCCGTCCGTTTGCTCGATGTATGTGCTGCTGCTGCTGCTGATCGGTAAGTACGGACGAGATATGCTGGCGGTTCTCTAGCGAGGCTAGCTTCGATTTCGCGCGCCGATGCGATGGTTTAGCTGTGATTAAGCTCACGGGACACTAGAGAGAGATGTACATCGGGCTGATTATTTATGCGCCGCGGTGCAGGACTCCCGGTGGGGATTTCGAGGTTCATTGTAATGGGTTTTGTTTTTCGGTGGTTAGAGATAAAGAAGAGCTGGGGATCTTCTCAGTTATTGACTTGTATCTTTGCTTATACTATTTTTATAACAAAATTTTTCTCTTGAAATCTTTAGAACGCACTATCCTACTTTGAAAAAGGCTGGTAATCATTCTTTTCGTTCTCCGATTGCATCAAGTCCTAAGCTCAAAATGTGAAAATTGATAAAATATCATAACAATTAAAGGTGTTGTGATTTCAACGGACTTAACTTCGATTCTTTCGTACGTGTGAACCATGATATATGAAAAAAAAGTAGTTTTGAACTGGTCGTTTCACTAAAATCTCATTGCGCACTTAAATCCACTTTAATTATTTTCCAAACAAACTTTCCACAGACAAAAAAAGAGCTCCGTATACAATAAATCTGTTCAGCAACCCTTCATCATAGAGAGAACAGTTCACCTCTCGGCATAAAACATTACACGATTAACGCACCTCTGCATCAACAGCCAAACCTTCATCCCCCTACATATACACTATATATATCCGAATCGAGCAAAAGTCTCTCTCGCGGTGGCGCAGTCGACGAGGTTCGAAATGGCAGCGAGATGATTTTTCCCTCGAAGCGGAGGGCAGCGAAAAAAAGCGAGCGTTTTCCCTCGGGAGTATCGCGATCCCTCTCTCTCTTCTTCGCTATCGCTCGTCGCGCTCACCGACCGCAGATCGCTTCTCTAATTTTCAGCGCGATCAAACATTATTTTCTGCCTCTCGGCCAACTTGCCAGTAACTGATATTGCAAAGTTTTTCCTATATACTTATACCTAGCCGTATACGCTATTGTTATTTATGAAATTAAAACTGCAATTTAAATGCGAGATTACACGCGCAGTTGTCGCGCGTAAAGCTGTAAAGCATCAAACTATTAAAATCCGTATGAATTTTAAGCCGAGAGAGAGACGTAACAAGTGAATAAGTAAGCGGCAAACTTTGCGGTGGACGGGAGTATTATATAGGGAAGCTTCACGCGCGAGAGCGTAAAACGAGGATATAAAGCGCTTTATGCTATACTGCCACTCAAAAATTAAAGCACTTGATCTCTCGCGCAACACACACTGCAGCGCGCGACATTCAACTCTCGCTGTGTATTCGAATCTTCCTTTTCGCGGGGAAAAAAATTCCGAGGAAGAGGCTCGTAAAATAATTTACACCTCGATAAAAATAACCGTCAAGATATTATACGATGTAAATTTATTTTACTTCTCTCTAATAAAGAATCCGCGAGTCTTGTAAAAATTACGAGACAATCTGCATGAACAAAGCGAGCTAGCTATATCTCAATTTTTCTCAACTCTTTCGCCGGTGCTTATTATCAACTTTCTTAAAGCCCGTTAGTCCGCGGCTCATTTGAAATTTAAAACGGCAACAACTGCGGCGCTCGAAATAAAAGAACGAATCGGACAGCCGAAGGCGAAAATTAACAATCGGAGAAAGTTGCAGAGGCATGTGCACGTCTATGTATACGCACACAGTTTTCTTTTCTCTCTCTCACTCTCGCTACTGTGGAACTTTTATTGTATTTTTTTCATTAACAAGTCCGGGGCACAGGCGCGTCCCCAGGAGGCGTCGAAGTTGGCGAGTTTTAGCGAGACTTTTGTTAATGTTCGGAATTAACGGAGTAAGGAGACTTTAAGTCATAAGGCCTCTCGGGAGTCCGAGCCTGGCTGGCGTTGGTTCGACGCCAACTTTCGCGATTCTTTATTTCTTTATCAACTCTCCGGCTATCCTTGCCTCGGCTTATGTATACACACTACTCTCCCGCGGACTCTCTCGTAGTATTTTGCCGCTGACTGCTCCTCTACTACTGCAGGGCTGAGCTTGTCGGTCTTTTTTAGCTGATTAAATCGTGGCTCGTTCTGTGTTAGAGTCGGATGATGACGAATGAATTTTTAATCGATCACAGTTACACGTAATTCGTAACGATTTAAATTCGTCAAGTAGAAGAGGCAATCTCTATCAATTCGAGCGTAGTACGAAAATCAAGGCAATAAAATCGAGTTGAAACCGATCCAGCGAAGCAAGGGGTGACGCCGGCGCCTGCGGAAATCAAATGAGAAAATCAGCGAGCGTGGCCCGGTAATGAGGCAAAAATCGAGACAGGTTTATTAAACCGAGGGAAGTTTTACTCCTCCTCCTCCTCCTTCTTCGCCTTTTCTCTTCTTCCTGGTCCTCTGGATTAAGTTAGAACACGGCCTGAGAACAAGACCCCTCCGGGCTAGCGAGTCACCCTAGTTCGCCGCTAATTTTATTTATTACGCAATTTAAAAATCGATATACGACTATGTACCTCGGTGATTGTCTGCTATTCGCGTGCCGTAACGATTAACGAAGCGTGACGAGTCTTGCGCGACTTTTCGATTGGCTCTCGATGGGGCTGATAAACAGCCGAATAAGTAATTTCGCTGATCGTCATCAGTTCGTTATAAAGTTATCATCGTTTTAATATACGGAAAGTTGTGAAAGCCATTTGAAATTTTAAAGCTCGATTCCAATAAACCCCCATGCACCGTCACAAATTCAAAGCAATTTTCATCCCTGATCAGCCGACAGCCCAAAGCCCTATATAGGTAGGTATCCCTCACGAACAACATCGAAAAGTCATAGTTTAAGCTCGTCATCCGCATCGGCTGACGAGCAGCATCACCAATTTACCTATTTATGCGGTTGCGCGCTACACCTGATTCCGTATATAACAAGTCGCTAACTGGTAGAGCATAACAGCAGGCGACGGGACACGAAGCTTCAGCTTCCGAGCGGTAGCGCGGCATGCGCTAACCGAGTTAATCTAACCCGATTAACCGAAGACTAAGGGCTGACTTGGCACGAGGGGTAACTATAGGTATATATATACGCCGTCAGCGCGCGCGCGCCTCTTCATTTTTAATTAATTAACGGTCAATTTGCCGGCGCATACCGAAGGAAATTTTCAACGCAATCTCGCGTGACTCGCGCAATAATCGTTTGCGCGCGAAACGAGCACCGGAATTATGTATCAACGAATGCGACTATACGTTGGGGTAGCAACTGGTGCTGTGTTGCTACTGGATTTTGGTTCGCGTGTGTTATTGAGAAATTTTTGAGTGACATTAAAGTTAGAATTATCATAATAAGGTTTATGAGTGTTCGAAGAATACTTGCGACTCCGTTTCGTCTAGCTGGAAAAGGCAGGCCCAATTAAAGACAGTTTTGGCAAAGCTGACGTAGCCTCTATACAGACAGAATCAGAGAACGAATAGAATGATTACCATGTCTTTTTTAAAGTAGAATAGAAAATGAGCCACTCGAATTTATACATCACGATTAGTATTTTCTGAGAGACACTTAATCCATATACACACCATCATCAGCATCGACGAAAAACTCCCCATCATATTCACCGCGTCGAAATCACGTCAGGACGAATCTTCCCTACTGCGTGCGCGACGAGCATCGGAGGAGAGAAGATTGGATTCGCCATGCTTTAGTGAGCAATTAGTACGTAGTGCGAGTCTAGATTACAAAATTAGTCGAGCTTCGCTTTCTCTCTCTCTCTCTCAATCTCCACGTCATATCCCACACACACATAGCGCATGTGAGGACGTCGTCTACGATCTCGGCAAGACGCTTTATTGGCTGGTTAGTTCCCGATCGAATTTGCGGAATATCATAATCTGATTTTTCTCCTTCAAACCCTCGTTGAATAAATCTCCGGGAAGAGTAAAAGCCTGGCGAAAGAGAAAAATGGAAAAACTAGGCCAGTTAAGCTCGGCGTTTAGCGCGCATGCTTCATCTCGTTCTTCCTTTTTTCCCCAGCAGTAGCAGCAGCATCGGGGGCGCAATAAAACATTTCGCGTGGCGCGCGCGCGGATATAATTGCCGGGGCGGCCGGACCACTATTGCACTGCACAGTCGACAGCAGTAGCAGCAGCGAAGATAGAAAAAGAGAGGCAGATAGTATAGTGCTCGTATAGACGAACACACACACAAGGCTATATATACGTTCTGTATATATAGGGGAGAGGTGGTAGCATTGGAGTCTAGGTTTAGGGGCCCCGGGGGGCAGCGCGCCCCCTTTTTCATCCTGTAGTTATTTATCGCCCTGTTTCCCGCGCGTAGTTCGTTCTCCCTCTCTCACTCTTTTTATCTGCGGCGAGAGCTGCGATGGTATAGTGGCTTTTGTTGGCTGCTGGACTACACTGGATAGTATATAGAGCACCAGCCGATTGCCACCTCGTGTGTGAAGGTATATAGTTTGGCTTGGGGAGGGAAGTAGACGATCATCATTTTCCGGGAGATGTGTGCTGTGTCTTGAGGAATTATTTATATTAAACAAAATATAAAATAATACTTTATAACAGTCTTATAACGTCGTACACTCGTCGAAAACTCTTCCGTCTCAAGCTTCATCTGTCCCACTCGACGCAACTAACTTACACACGCGAACCTTCGTCAACCCTCGCTTCCTACTCCCTTTTTCTTTCTCGTCCTTCTCTCATATCGCTTGCTCTCGTCTCTGTCTATATACCGCCAAACTACTTTTCGCGCACTCGCGTGGACACTTGGCTAACTTTAATTCGAGTTTCCCCCGATGTTTCCGTGGAACTGCGGGATCAGGCACTTGGGAGGATGGACTTTTCTACCGCGAAAACGATAACTGGTCGAGGGCGTTGACGCGCTCGATTACGCGAGATCGATTGCCTCGTCGAAAATTTCGAAGTAAAAGCTTCTTTTGTTTTATTTCGAAAGTATATTAATCGCCGGAGCGAGCAATCGGAGTCGTAAATAAATCACGACTCTTCCGCAACGATACTCCTAAAAATTGCAGCGCCGATAACTTCCCACTCAGTCGTCCCATCCATCGAACCCCTTTTCTCTCTCTCTCTCTCACTCGCGCGCGCGAGATAAATACGTTTCAATAAAACGAGCAACTCTCGCATATACACGCTGCAGACTCGTGTCCCCCTGAAATATTCAAGTCCCCGTCGAAATCCATCGATGAACTCCCGCATTAGCCTCCCTCTATAACTCCGAGCAGCAGCAGCAGCAGCAGCAAACAGATCCGGTAAAACGCGCTAAAACAAAGCGCACCCAGAGGTCCGATGAAAAATACACGGGGTATATAAACAGCAGTCCCTGAATCTCAGCGTAGCAGCAGCAGCAGCTCACGTCATGTCTCAATTATCGCAAGTCGCGTGTCCGTCTCTTCCTCCACTGCTGCATGCATTAGCGATTGGCTGTCAGGTCGCGTATAGTCCTGGTCAAGCAGCAGCGGCGGCGAAATTATGCCGTAGACGATGCGCACCGGGGGAGTGCACGCGAAACGTAAGTGACACATTGACGGGAGCTGACCGCTGCCAGGCAGGAGGTATCCCCTGGGTGGCTAGTTACCGCATGATTGGCCCTCCATTACCATAGAGCGAGAGAGAGAGAGGATGGTTAGCGGCGATGCAAGATGATCGGGGGACAGGTTCAACCTGTCCTGTATTATACTCTCTTTTCTGTGTCAAGCGCGGGCGTGTATTGACGGACGACAAGTGTTGGCTGATTGAGGCACGATTGTGAGAGAGTATAGTCGGTACAAAACGATGTTCTTGCTTTAAAATTTTTCAATCAAACGAGCTTTAATATTACGGGAAAAACTGCTAAAATAATAAAAAGACCTCAGCAGCAATAACATCAGCCCACATGATCCCTAAAACAGCTCGTTCTCGCAATCATCGACGCCTGGAAACTACCACTTCCGAGACCATCAGCCGAACGTGCTGCCAGGAAAATCGAGAGAGAGAGAGAGAGAGAGAGAGAGAGAGAGAGAGAGAGAGAGAGAGAGAGAGAGAGAGAGAGAGAGAGAGAAGT